>VKOC01020868.1:0-59959 GCA_009364415.1 Spea multiplicata | reverse complement strand
TTTATACATTAGCATAAAAAAATACAGATGCATTTGCCCAGGAGAAATGGATTTGCTTTCCAGCTCAGTAAATAAAAGCTGATGTAATATATTCTGGGATTTTAAAGCTGCTTTGTTTTTTGGGTTTTTTTAATGTGAATTGTTGACCTTCTGCATGATGGAGGTAACTGGTTTGTCTGCACTTTAAGTTCACCTGAGTTTACATTATAATGTGCATGAATATTTATTTATATAAGTTTCAATAAAATTGTTAAAGGCCTTATTTAGTTTGGTGTTTGTTTTTTTTACTTAACTGCTTTCCTGCTTTCTGTAACAAAGGAATAGTATTTTTTTATACATTCAATATTATGTGTTTGGTAGGTGAAATAATATATAATTATCCTGTTTATACCGACGACTGGTTGGAGGACACAAATCTGTGGGCAATAATAAAGCAACTGATTCACCAAACGACTGGTTATATAAAAGGATAACTTTCAAAATTCTTGCAACAAAAGTGCACAGCCAGGCTGAGATGGAAGGTAGAATTGTGGACCAAGCCAAGCTGGACATTGAGGTCAAAGCTAGGGTGAATGCTTTAATTTAGAACATGTTCATAAAATCATCAATGTTTGATAAATGTATTAAGGCACAGGTTTAATATGCCAATACTATGTTGGAAAGTAAATTTGTGCGGTGAGGTAAAGAGTTAATATCAGTAGGTGAATTTGGCATGCCTGTAGTGTCCATTCTATAAACCATAAGCGTGTTGGGGCATTTTCCTTTTGCTTGCAGTGGCTTCATTCCTTTCCTTTTCTGTGCAGCATTGTTTTATGTCTGGTTTTTTTTTGTACCCTCATTCTTTTAAGGGGCACATTTCTAAAGCTGTTAAAGTATTTTTATTCTTTGTCCATCCTGATGCACATAATTCCTACTTTCATTCTCATATATTCTATCAAGTTCAGGACCGTTTATGGTCATTTATTAAGAATAAAAAGATTAAACAATTGCCACCTCCTTTTTTAGCCCATCTGGACATATTCTGCAGCCAGCTTCTGTTTGCGTGAGCCTTGCTGATTGTTCCCCAGCAGTTGGATGGTGTAGGTGGCACGTGGGCAAGTACTTTTATATTACTGGTCTATATTTGTTCAAACGCTCTTGGTATTTCAAAACCAATTTTTTTTACAAATCTGGTCATTCAGCCCCATGTGCTATTTCGGATATCTTTAAAGCCAGCCAATGCAATGTATTTCAAATGGTGGTATTTTAACACTTTCCGCGCACAAATTCTGCTACCACCCTTTGTCAACCTTTGTGGTAGTAATTTATTTTGGGGGGGGGGGTTATATCGCTTAAATTGTGGATTCACATCTCCTGGTATACGTCACTTTTAAACAAGACCCCAATATGTGTTCAGCAATATAGTAATTGCAGGGACAGATCAAGGTCAAATGGGGCCCTTGGGCATCACAGTTGCATGGTATATACAAACTTTGTACATTAGCAAGTCATTGGCTTTCCTTTCTGGTATGTTTCTTATACCGCTAAATTCTAACTGGATTGGAAATGCACCAGTCACTTGCATCCCCAGGAATTATATTTAAGGGCACGGAAAGGGATCAACAAGCGTGGAGGGATCATCATGCAAAGCAAAAATCAGATAAAGCAGTAAAAAAATAGTTATATTTCCCATAAAACCTGTGTGTCTGTCCTTGTGTTGCTAGACACTCAAAGGCACTCAGATATTTCTTCATAAACATACACACAAATCCAAGCTCCTACGTGCAGTGTATCTTATTTTCCTGTAGCTCAGGAATCTGTCGCACTAACCCTACTCCTTGCTGTCTCCTTACAAGCACACATCCATGCAGCTTCCACCCCTGCTGATAGCAAAATGTGTCAAAAAAGCAGCTTCTTACTGGCAGACACTGACAAGCAGTAGAAATGTCATTCTACCATCGCTCATCATACTCCCACAATGAACTATGTGTATCTACAAATACCCCTGCTACGGAAGAGGGACCCCATGCACCAAGTGGTTTCCCCACATCTTCCAGAACATGAGCTACTATATTTATGCTTTGCAGTGCATAAACATACATTACACTGCAGCAGGGCCCAGGGGCAAATGCCTCATTAACATGGAAACAGAATTTGACAGCAGTTAACAACCATTTGGCCCTTTTTCTGATGTAAAGACTCAGGCCTTACTCTGTCTTGTCTTTATGCCTATCCCATGAATGTTTAAATTCCCTTACTGTAAGAGCATTTACCACTTCTGATGGGAGGCTGTTCTGTTATTACCAACATTAAAATAGATAATTTTATTTAGAATTCGTAACTTTATTGTAATACATGATACAATTTATGGAAACACTGATGCAGTGATTATATTGATGTACCCTGTAACCCCTCCCTGTTTCACCTTCTGTACCCAAAACACCATAGTGTAAAACCATGCAAACTACAGTTTGGAAACAATATTGCACTAATATAGGAAGAATAAATGAAGCATGGTGTCCACCGAAACAAATAGTAATAGCAAAGTCCTTAGAAGAAATCAAGATGTGATATTGGTATATGGAATTTCTCAATGTGTTCCGTTGGACTACTAACTTCCTCAAAAGATGTATTATTATCAAAGTAATCTGTTTATATAGCTTAATTGTTTGATGGCTGTAGGTTCACATTGAGAAAAAGGTTTTAAAACCCAGAAACATTTGTGGAACTAACTTCTCCGCTATCTTTATGCAATATAATTGTACTTTTCGCTTGCATCTACTCCTGAGCGCTGTGGACCTGTTTATATAGAAAACCTATATGCTAAACCTGTTTATATAGAAAACAAAGGCCTTATCACAAATCACATATATTGTACTAATTCCAGAATCCAGCTTGTAGTAGTGTGGCATTACTTTCAGAGATTCAATAACACTTCATCCACCAACAAAATGACGTTGCATCACTTCTGAGACTTCGATATCACTTTGCCCACCAAAACGGTGGCAGCTCTTCAAAACAGTAACATCTAGTACTCTCATACTGTTAGGTTGCCTTGGCACACGTTTAACCCCAAGTGAGAAAATAACCAGTGCCAGTACTCAAGCCAATTATAAAAAAAACAGTTGTATTACAAATGATAAAATAGAAATGTATAAAATCAACATATAGCCATATAAATCAACCAAAATATAGCATTAGAAATACAAATATGTATATAAAAAATAGTATTTATAATATACCACACACATTGTTCAAGGTACACAAACATAAAAAATATATATAAATATATTATTAGGCAGCAAGTAAACACTTTTTTCTCAAAGTTAATGTGTTAGAAGTAGGAGAAATGGGTAAATTGTGATGACTAGACGACTGTGTCGGATCATCTCCAAAACTGCAGCTCTTGTGATCCCAGTCTGCAGTGGTCAGTACCCATCGAAAGTGGTCCAAGGAAGGAAAAGCAGTAAACCAGCGACAGAGTCTTGGGTGGCCAAGGCTTATTGATGCATGTGAGGGGGAAAAGGCTGGCCAAATCCAACAGACGAGCTACTGTAGTTTAAATTGCTGAAAACGTCAGTGCTGGTTCTGATAGAAAGGTGTTAGAATACACAGTGCGTCTCAGTTTGTTGCATGTGGGGCTGTGTTGCCACAGACCAGTCAGGGTGCCCATGCTAATCCTTGTCCATTGCCAAAAGTGCCTATAATGGGCATGTGAACATAAGAACTGGACCATGAAGCAATGGAAGAAGGTGGCCTGGTCTGATGAACCATGTTTTCTTTTACATTATGTGGATGGCCTGGCGCATGTCCATCGCTTACCTGGAGAACACATGGCACCAGGATACACTATGGGAAGAATGCTTTGGGCAATGTTTGGGCAATGTACTGCTGAGATACCTTGCGTCCTGCCATTCATGTGGGTTTTACGTTGACACGTGCCACCTACCTTAGCATTGTTACAGACCATGTACACCCTTTCATGAACACAGTAGTCCCTGATGGCATTGGCCTCTTTAAGCAAGATAATGCTCCCTGCATCAAAGCAAATATGGTTCAGGAATGAATTGAAGAACACAAGGAGTTCAATGTGTTGGCCTCTTAATTCCACAGATCTCAATCCAATTGAGCATCTGTGGGATGTGCTGGACAAACAAGTCCGATCCATGGAGGCCCCTAGCCCCTAGGTCTAGTGGAGTTCATGGCTTGACAGGTCAGGGCTGTTTTGTGGCAAAAGGGGGAGCTACACAATATTAGGCAGGTGGTCATAATGTTATGGCTTATCGGTGTGTATATAATATATATTTATAAAAAAAGAACATCTTTTCTACCGGAATAGGAAATCTTAATACAAATAAACCTGAACAGTAAAAAGTAATTCGAATGGAACTAAATTATAGACAACAATGGAGGATTTTGGTAATGCATACAAATTATACGGGAAAGAAATACATGGAAAAAATGTCTAGGTCAGTATTTAACCCCATATGTGTATATGTTCCAAATTAAAAAAATGTTACTTTCTTTGAAAAATGTAATTGTGCCTCCAATGTGTTGTTTTTCGGTGTGTATCATACCCCAGAAGGTGGTGTGGGGTCCAGGTATAATTAATTTGTTGATGTAATTTTCACAGTAAGCACTAATTCATATAATTTATTTTATTGTTTATCACCAGATTGACAGCCAGGCAAGGGAGACAGTTAAAGGACATCAAAGTCTTATACACTGTCTTATGCCCTATACCTGGCAAGAGATTCCTGTATGCAGGCACAAGAGACATCAGCGATCAAGCAGGGAATGTAAGCTTATGCAACTATTAGGGACAGCCCTAAAACCATTGACTGGAATCAATTAGGTTTTTTAAGAATAAATTAGCCATGGTTGCTCTGCAAAATGAAATGTGGTGCTCAGAGAGGTATAGCCTTTTTTGTTGTTTAGTTTCCTGCTAACTATAAGCATAGAAAAACTATTTTCAAAGTTCTTAATTCCCCACTAGGTGGCACTATTTTATAGTTCATGAAATGTACAGTAAATACAATACAGTATGTTATAAACTCCAGGTCCAGTAAATTCCATCTTTTAAATCTGCGTCTTTTGATGAGAATACATTTTGTTTCTATGTATTGTAGCGACATGATGAATACTATTCAAGGAAAGAAGAAAACAACACTGCAGGATTGTTTTGTGTATGTGCATTCTCTGATAGGAACATTATAAACTATATTCCTACATGCAAATTATATCATACCTCCAAACTTGAGTGTTTGGTGGTTGGGAGTGTACTATGGTGTTCTACAGTTCTAAAAGATTCAGTGGGGTTTATTCACTAAATAGGAAGCTGGCATCAGAGCTGCATTTTTATCCTACTACCCTGTACATTATTGAAGGGCCAAACTCAAGGGCCACATCCACTTTCTGACTACTCTCTCCAACTAGCCCCACCCATAAACAAAGCTAGTCCTGCCTCTTCACAAAGTCACTTCCCGAAGGTGGTAGAGCACCGGGTAGCCTACTCTGGGAAGCTTGGATGGCCATGGCTATAGCATATTTAAATCAGTGAGATTTCTTAGACCTCATTGCTCTATTTTAATTATGTATTATGTAGGAGCAGCTCAACCCTTCTTAAAAAGAATCTTCCAGGATGCCACCTTATAATGTAGGGAGAATTCAGGGAATTGAAACTACAGCTCTCACCCATGGTTTTTGCCAACTCCGGCTTTAGTGAATAAACCTAAATGTGTATATTAATAAAAGGAAGCGTGTTTAGAATTTAAATAATTATTTTTTTTAAATGCATCACAGGAAGAGCTATATACAGGTCACAGAGTAACGTAAATAAGTCTTGGTAAACCCCTGCTCGTAAGCGTGCCTTTAACCATACCCATAATAACACCCCCTAAATGCAACGTCTTTCTGTCAGAAAAATAGATACTGCCGTATTAGCCCAAGAAAATATGTTGGTTTGGCTGAAGATGATGCCTTTGATTTTGCCCACACAGAAAAAGATAGTGGTCACAGCAACCAGTTCAGAAGAATAATTCCACTGGTTGCCATGCTGGCGGGACCAGAATCACTTTTTTGTTCATGACCTCATTTTATCTGAAGAAGAGACCTCTGAGGTCCTGAAAGCTTACCTAGCTTTATGTTTTTCTCCAAGTTACCCCTTTAAAAGGTAACAACTACATTTTCTGTCTACTTGAAATGGTAGTAGGTATGAAATTGCCATTCAGAGTAAATTAGATCCACCTGTGGTGGTGATTTCACAGTAAATAAAAAAGGGAACATTTCCTGGACAATGCATTTTATCAAATAGATGTTAGAGGTCACAAAAAAAAGAAACTAAAGAGATGATCTTTTCACACAAGAGAAATCACAGCCATGCTTAATTGCTGGTGGTGATCTATATTGTTCAAATGTATGTAACATATACGAATTCAATTTCATATGTACCTAGTGCTGCATGTAAATGTTCATATTAAGTGTATATATATATATGGTATATGTATAGTATATGTGTGTACAGTGAAGGAAAAAAAATATTTGATGTTGACATATTAGTCTATAATCTATATATCTATAATCTATAGTCTATAATTTTAAATGGTAGGTTTATTTGAACAGTGAGAGACAGAATAACAGCAAAAATCCAGAATAATGCATTTTAAATAAATTATAAATAGATTTGCATGTTACAAAACATGACTTAGTACTTGGTGGCAAAGCCTTGTTGGCAATCACAGAGGTCAGACGTTTCTTGTAGTTGGCCACCAGGTTCGCACAAATTTCAGGAGGGATTTTGTCCCACTCCTCTTTGCTGATCCTCTCCAACTCGAACCTTAAGCTCCATCCACAGATTTTTTTATGGGATTAAGGTCTGGAGACTGGCTAGGCCACTCCATAACCTTAATGCGCTTCTTCTTAAATCACTCCTATGTTGCTTTTGCTGTGTGTTTTGGGTCATTGTCATGCTGGAAAACCCATCCACGACCCACTTTCAATGCCCTGGCTGAGGGAAGGAGGTTCTCACCTAAGATTTGACGGTACATGGCCCCATCCATCTTCCCTTTGATGTGGTGAAGTTGTCCTGGCCCCTTAGCAGAAAAACACCCTATGTTTGATGGTGGGATGGTGTTCTTGGGGTCCTAGGCAACATTCCTCCTCCTCCAAACAGGTGAGTTGATCCAAATAGCTTGATTTTGGTCTCATCTTACCACAACATTTTCACCCAGTTCTCTGAATCATTCAGATGTTCATTCGCAATCTTCAGACATGCCTGTACATGTGCTTTCGGGGACCTTGTGGGCACTGCAGGATTTCAGTCCTTCATGGCGTAGTGTGTTACCAATTGTTTCCTTGGTGACTTTGGTCCCAGCTTCCTTGAGATCATTGACAGGATCCTCCCGAGTGGATATCACAAGACCTATCTATTCATCTACCCAGCCAACCTGTTAATAGAACCGTAAGAAGCACAGCATGTACACCAAGGCAGATTAAACATTTCCTTTGGACCTTAGATAGCAGTTTTTCTTTAAATTTATATTTTTAAAAAACCATATATATGGTAAATATTCACTATTCTAGCTGTTCTCTTACCAGTGCACTTACACATGTAGATTGTATTTACAGAATTTATTGTAAATATTAACATAGCATTAGTGTTAACGTCAATGTTTTTACAGCATCTCCGTATGTACTGGACTACTTTAAACATTTTCTAGACTTTAACACGTCTGTATTTTTATTACTGGAAGTGTTGTGTGGGGTATTTATGGGTTTCCTACCTCTCTGCCATACAAACTGATCAAGTAGCAAGGTCAGATTTACATTCCAGGTTTCAGGATCACTATTACTTAAATGGTCAATAACATCTGTTTTCAGTAAATAAATGACCTGCATATTATTATTATTATTATTATTATCTTTTATTTATATAGCGCCAACAGTTTACGCAGCGCTTAATACAATATAAATTCAAGGGATACGACAAGACAAGAATTGACAGACTAAGACAAACCGATACATTTGGTGGAGATGTATATATATAAGATGACTCACCAATTTTGCCAATGGAAAAAAATGCCATTTTGGTGTTCTGGAGATTTTAACCCCTTAATGACAAAGCCCGTACATGTACGGGCTCAAAATGCATTTTTTTCAATGGGTTTCGGGACCGCCCATTGTCCTTAAGGGGTTAATAAAGTGTAACTGCTCCAAAAGAAGGCGCATTAAAACTAAAGAAATGTAAGTCATTCCTATGGATAGAAACATACAGAGGATGTCTTCATAGACTTCTAGATGTTAAGAGGAATAAGAGGGAGGCAGAAGGGAAGAGGAAGGTGAGCACATGTTGCTAAAGTTTAGTGAGGGTTCATTTACACTTTAAGTACAACTAATAGTAACAGTAATGGTAACAGTTCCAAACGGCAATCAGATGTCTCTTCAAACTACCATTCTACTTCCCAAAGTTAGTAAAATCCACAATCCTCAGTTTGTATGGGCTCCAGTATGTTGTATGGCATGTAATCAATGGACTTGTGCATTGGGATTCATATAAGCTTCGGTTTTGACTAATTTTGCCTAATATTTGTTATCCATTCATTAATTTACCTCACCCTTCATCTCCTTAACGGAATCGCCTAACTGTATCACTTGGAACTTGGTCCATGTTTTCTGTGATCTTATCTAACAGTTAATTAATGCTCGTTATTGGAGTCATAAAATGCAACTATGGTAACTGACTGTTGGATAATATCCCATAAAATATGTACCGGGTTCCAAGTTACAAAAAGAAATGGTGAGGTGAGAACAATAAAGAATTAAAAGAATGCCGGTAAAGTAACTTGCAGAGTTGTGTGACTTTTTTATCATATAGTATGCATATGTATATTATTTTGTGAATTTGTAATTGTGTAGCATGTGTAGTGTCACTGTGAGACTGTTTAGAATGAATGTGTATAGGGTAGTGTGCATGGGGTAGTAAGCATGTGTACAAGGTACATTACATTACATTTATTTATAAAGCACCGGCAGATTCCGCAGTGCTGTTACAGAACAATTTAGAAACACATACAATACCAACTTGGTGCAAAGTAGAAGAGGGCCCTGCTCTTGCAAGCTTACAATCTAGTCGGTGGTTGAGGGGGAAATGAGACAATATGAGAGTACTGCTTGGATGAGGATGAGTTGATCTGGTTCTGATGATGTGTTGAAGCTGTTG
This sequence comes from Spea multiplicata, assembly GCA_009364415.1. Lineage (NCBI taxonomy): Eukaryota > Metazoa > Chordata > Amphibia > Anura > Pelobatidae > Spea > Spea multiplicata. The sequence goes on along the minus strand of VKOC01020868.1, from coordinate 50,763 downwards.
ATTGTTTTGTTGAGATATAATGTTCAGATATGATGATGGTTGGGAGTACTGGGAAGGAATGCTGTACGCTTCTGAACAGGTGGGTTTTCAGAGAGGTTTTGAAAGGTAGGGTCACTTTGTATTGTTTAGTGTGCATGAGTATATTGGAGAGAAACATTTCATTTTGAAACAAAAAAACACTTTCCTCTGAACGAAAAGGTCAGGGAATTAAATTTGTTGTCCATAAATGAATGCTCTAAAAAACAAAACGGAAAATGCGTCCTAATGATTTTGATTGCTGTGCACACGTCTAGTAATCAATGCATATATTCACTTAGTAAGGGTTTCAGAAAAATAGATTTTTGTTTTCTCCTCCTTTTCCTGAGTGCACTGAAGCTAGTAGGCCATTTTGCACACTTCCAAATTTCAGTTCAGATTGCAAGCTTGGTAGTTGACTACCAGTCGAAGGAAACCTCTGGTAGCGGAATTTCAAATTCTTAAGTATAATATAAATATCCTTAAAGGGATTATCATAGTGAGTAGCCTTTCCAATGCTGTTTCATCATTTATCCCAAAAATGTAAACTCTCTGCTTGGGTTTCCAAGTTTAGCAATGATTTCTGCAGTGCCCCATTCCTGCCAGTACCAAGCTATTAAAGGATGGGTTTAGCCAAAAACATAAAGGGGGTTATGTATGAAAAAGTGGTGCAATATTTGAAAAATGTCCCCATCACCATAGTAAGCAATGGAATGATTGGTTGCTATGATGATAGGACCACTTTTAAAACTTTGCACCTGAATTATTTCTATAAGTAACCCCCGATGCCATGCACACAGAAAATATGGAAGATAGGCACATTTTAGAATGTCTGTAACTTAAGCTACACAGCATCTTCCTTTTGAAGCAGTCACACTTCTCTTTCCCACAGCCGTGACTAATCTTTTTAATAAATCTACATATCTCTGAACTGTACCCAATTTAACATCAACACTTCAAAGAAGGTGATAGAAAGCTTGTCACATGAATCTGTTACACTCATTCTCATAATTAATCCCTTGGAGCTGCGGTGGGATCTTTGGTTTCTGGTGATACTGAATGTGTTGTCCAGGCTCCTAAAACTAGGCAATGCAATAGTATTTTAGTCCATTCACACCCTAAACAGCTGATTCGTGTTTTATTTTTCTTTAAAATGCATGTGACATTGTAGCAAATTTTAAATCTACAAACTCAGAAAAGAATTAGAGCCTTTGGATAAAAGGGAATTGAATGTATTGAGGAAAAGAGTAGCTCTGAGTAAAAATAATTCTGAAAGATTAGGTACACACATCATGTTTTCATTATAATTACAGAAATGTAGGAAAGAGATATTGTAGCTCCATACACTGCAATCAGTTTCTCATTCTTTATTTTGGGAATTGTTTTAAGAGCATAGAACCTTTAATGGAAATTTAGGGAATGTTTGTAAAAATGGAATTAAGACATGGTTCAAGTATAGGTATTTTAACTTTTCTTTACAAGGTGACATATTTGTATATCAAGTAACTATTTTTACATGATAAAATTAATATCAGTCATTTGGTTATAACTTTCCATGCATGTGTTTATATAGTTACCATACCTGGGAGCTTCACGGGACAGGCTACCTGGAGCTCTCCCTCATCTAGGGAAACAATTTCATTAAGGAGTGAGGCTAGCAAGAAGACAGCCTTTAGTTGGCGGATGAGTGAGGGAAGTGGGAAAGTAGTGGGGGTGGGCAAGCAACACTTCTCTGCCCGGAGAAAGAAGAAGCTTACTTGGAGACCTGAAGAAGCAGGTGTTCTAAGGTATGACAGTTACAGACCCAAACCCACAATTCCAAGGAGACCAGCAATGTCAAGAAAGCCACTGATCTCTCCTACGGGAGTGATAACTGGTGGTGCCGTTAGCAGCGGGGGTTGTCTGCATCCATCACGCAGACGTTCCACTGCTGTCAGAGAGGAGAGTTCTCGCTGCATATAGGGGTATAAGGAGGCAGAGTGGCACATAGGGGTCAAAAGGCATATCATGGGGCACAGTGGCATATAGAGGGTTAAAAGTTAAATCATGGGGCACAGTGGCATTTACAGGGTTAAAAGGCATATCATGGGGCAGAGTGGCAAGCCTGGGGGCAGATGTGCATAACTCGGGGTCAGGTTGGAAAATAAAAGGAAATAAAAAAAATATATATTTTTCTCAATCATAGCTTTTATTTAAAAATAATTGTTTACATGAATTAACAGTTATCAGTAAAACTTTTTTCCTATAGGGTCGTCTTATATACAGGCTTTTTCTTTTTTTCCTAAATTAATATTAAATTTTGGGGGGTCATCTTAGAATCGAGCAAATACGGTAATAAGCACACATGCATGGTGCACAAATATGAAAAAAATGCAAGTCTTAAAATACTATGTTTTTTTTAACTTGTGGGCAGTTATTTTTTATTACTTTATATCTGTATTGGGATTTTTTTGTAGGTAGGTGGTGATGAAAGTTTTAGTTCCTTTAAATATTTACTTGCTTTCATTTCTCCCCTTTTTATAGGGGAGAAAGAACCTTTGTTTCCCTGATCTCCATGCGGGCTTATCACACAGAGATCATGAAGCAGGGAGGGGCCCGGGTTGACACATGTGGTAGGCCTCCTGCATCCACTTGCCTAACCTTGTATGTTCTGTCTAGAGGGCTATTCATTGGGCCAAGCTCCCAACCATCATATCAACTACAAATACAGAAAGGCTGATCCTATTTATTACCCCCCCTCTCCAGCAGCTGGCACCTTCTAATGATCAATCCATTTTACCTGCTGTCACAGTTTGCTTTTATTGTGACTACACAACACAAGTGAAGTAAGCATGTCTGTATGCAGCACCATAGAGTTAATTAAAGCGCTTTGACTGAACAAGCATTAAAGAAAAGCAGAAGGGAGGAGGAGGAATATAATTTAGCAAAGTTATTTGTGTGTGAAGAAGACTCTCTGTGCTCATATTCTCTGCATGTCCATATGTAAAATAAAGTCTGAAGAATTCTCAAAATCAATCCTAATAAGAAACATACTATAAATGTCTTGATTTATATCGTGTGAAGAAAAAATACCCATTAAGCGTCAAGTGTAATTAATTTAATTAGAAAGAATTGCTAATATAGTCTCTGCTGCAACAAAGGATTAGTCAATACATTTAGGTACAGCCCTTCCACATGACTCCATATTTTGGATCCAAGCTCCCATTTTAAACATTAGCTAAAAGCTTCACTCTAATCTTCTGTGTTTCTCCGAAACTGAGGCCGTTTGCTTGTTCTTTCTAAGAAGTCTGAGTGTTGTCAGCTGTAAGAGGTGTAGATGATGCAGTATATCTGAGTCACTAGAACATAGTCTCTGTTGTCAGAGTCGTGACTAAAGATCCATTGACAGCCAAGGGTGAACTAATGATTGTCTCAGAGACCTTTGGCGTGAGGAGCACCACTGTGCTATGCAACCAAGAAAATGGAGTCTAGTAACCGATGTATTAAGCGTTATGTTTATGCAGCACACACACCATTTCACATTTAAAGCCAACTTCAGTTTCTCCTTAACATTAACATTTTTGTCATCATATATGCATAGAACAATTGAGAATCTCATCTAGGCATTTGTACTGTTTCCTTGCCCCACTCTTTGCTTTGCAGGAGATGCATTTGTATTACTGGCATCAGGGGCGTAATTAGAAACCACAGGACCCTGGTGCAAAAATTGCCCCAGGCCATCCAACTTTACGGCTGGCTTGTGTCTTCATTGCCCTCAATCAACTTGTCTGTGCCTTCTTTGCCCCTTGCCCACCCTTCCAACATACATTATGGCACACATATGTAAACACACACACAATTACACATCCAAGCACATCCACACATTTGAGAAAATGTTATATATATAAATATATATTTAATCATTGTTGTTATAGTTTCCAGTAGTATTACCAGCAGTACTAAGAATTTTCAGATTGGATATGGTATGAACACAAATACACATCCATACTCACACACGCACACAGACACATGTACCCATGCATGCTCATACACACACACAAGTGCACATCTATACTCACGCACACATACACAACTACATATGCATGCTCACACACACAGGTACATATGTGTGCTCACACACAAGTACACATCCAATGCTCATACATATACAAGTACATATTCATGCTCACACAAACAAGTACACATCTATGCTCAGATACATACATACATACACACATATATATACATACACCCTGCCTCCCGCTTACCTCTCACCGCTCCTGCAACTTTCTCTCAGGCTGCTCGAACAAATATGTGGGAAGCCTCGGGTTCACCACAGGGTCGCTTGATGTAACATGACCCTAATACTCCAATCAAAGGGCCCTTTCTAAATTATTATGAACCGGTAAAGGGGGGACAGGAACAAAGGGTCACAGTAGTTACCACTGACTGGCATAATGTCTGGCATAAGGTTTCCACATATGTGAATGCAATGCTGAATAAGCACAAGTCAACTTTGCAATGTTACACAATATATATTTGCAAGCTACACCTATTTGGATGCCGAGCACATCATCACTTTTGAGGAGCTACAATATTTTCACTTATATGTGAGTGCACTTCTCTGCTTTTTGGCTAAGATCAAGTGTAGTACCCCTATGGGAAGAGGGGGGAAACACTGATCCTCTGGCCTTAGGGCCGGGAAAACATGGAGCCCGAGGTGCTTAATTGCCCTGGCAGTAATGTCGGAGTCACCGTGTGCAGTATTGCACACCGCTGCACACGGTGAGCGCACGTTATGCACAGACGGCCCTCCAGCACATTCCTCCATCGCACCATACGGGCTTGGAGTGAATCCTATTTTTGAATCTGGCTGGGCCAGATATGGCCTGCCCCTATTTAATTTTTCTTTATTTATACATCACAATGTGTTCAGCACGTGTGCCTATGAATTGCTTTTTTTGACTTTCACGGTTACTGAATCACTTTGCGAGGCCACGACCACTCTTTGATTTTCGTTTTGGACACTTTTGCTTTGGATCACTGTTTTTTTTTGGGCAGTGAAGCCTAAAGGGGGTTACTCCCTTGCGCGAGTGCCCCGAAGGCAAAGGGGTCTCACCCTTCGGGGTGAGACTCGAAGATCCGAACCCAGTATCTTGGGCTTCTGTTGCCTCTTCAGAGGACAGAGCAGCACCAAAGGAGCTGAGTGCAGTGAGTGCACTTATAAGTAACATTAGCTACTATATTGATATATTATTACACTATATTGTATTATTTTTTTTCTTTTTATGTTAGTCATACATTGAGAAATTCATTTTTTAAAAATGAGCAACACAAAGGTTATTAAACTGTTTTGTATTTTTTGCTTTATAAGCACATGAATCACATCGATTTTTTTTGTCCAATTCTTTAGTGTGAAAGGAAAGTCACATTGATTCACTTGCAGCTGGTGTGGTGTTAAGTGCCAAGTATCTTTCTTTTTTTATATATATATATATACACATGCACACTATCTCCCTTCCCCCTTTACACCATTAACCATGCTAATCCACACACTGATGCTGGTGTTTGATATTTAATCTGAAGCAGATTGAGAAAAGGTTATACATATTTACCGTATTTCCCCTTGTATAACACGCACCTTAATTTGGGGGGCCAAATTTTTGAAAAAATATTACATAAACTTATTGTACTGGCTGCCTGGGCATGATATGAGTGTGATTGATGTTAGCTGCTAGCAATTGTTAGCAATCACACTCCTATCATGCTCAGGCAGCCAGTACATGCACATCACTTTCAACCTCCCTGTGCCCCCTACACACGGATCCATGCTAACACATACATACATTTACTCCCCCACCTTACCTGAACTGCAGACCTTCTGCTGCCGCTCGCAGACTTCGTTGGGGGGCGCTGTTTCCCCTCTGCCTTCCTCGAGCAGGAACAGGAACTGAGCAACTGAGCCATGTGATGCAATATGCATTCACGTGACTCTACAGGTAAGCAGCAGGTCCCCTTTTCAGTCCCCGTTTTAGTAAAATATAGGTGCATCTTATACATGGGGAATCTTATACATGGGGAAATACGGTAATCGTTGTTATACTACAGTTACCAGTAGTATTACCAGTAGTACTAAGAATTTTCAGATGGGATAAGGTATGACCATAATTCAAAATATTTTGCTTCTCTGTTATGATCTGTTGTAAAAAAAAAAAAATATATATATATATATATATATATATATATAACTGTTACAATTCAATGCAATTAGTAGAGTCTTTTTGACAAATATAGAAATGCCATTTTCTTGTAATGAATAAGCTTGTTTTACTTTTTACTTTTTTATCTTTTTTTATTCATTCATTGTGCTTCCTCTGTGTCATGTGTTGTCTGTACATGCCTTTCCCCTCCATCACATGCTTCTTTGGATACTTGTCATTCCTCTTCAGGTAAACAGCAGAGCAGAAAATAATTTTCATACTCACTGGTTATTGAAGCCATATAGTAGGTGAATAAGGCAGCAATTCTGAATTGTACTGTAAATGCATTCTTTGTGTATGTGTGCATGAAAGAACCTGTTTTACAACAATTTTGGTCACAAATATTTGAGACTCATCATATATAAAATGGTCATAAGCGGTGCCTCCACCAAGTCGCTTCCCATAAACAAGCACATAATTAGACACAAATACATTCCAAGTATATAAAATTGTTAGTAGAAGTTTTTATTTATGTAAGAGTATATTAGCAGATACTAAGATTATTTATTAAAAAAAAACATAAAAGGCCAATTCTGTTCCTGATGTCCCTGTTCAGTGGTAGCTGGCTCCTAACGTGAGTAATTCATAAGTCCGTTATGTTACACAGACTTGGAGTACATTCCCAAATCTCCATTGTGGCATGCATCGCCATGATGTAATTTAACAGCTAGAGAGCTAGCATCTAGAGCTAAGTGAATGATTGAAAAATACTTCCACAAACGAAACCTTTTTTCATCTGCCTTAGTATTAACATCCACAGAAGCAATAATTAAACAGTAATGAGCTTGAAAGTTGGGGGAACCAAAGTTGGAGGAACCACTAGCTTCCACCACATGGCACCATGTCAAACACATTTCCTGAAATGTTGGGAGCATCTGTGACATCTATGTTGGTGCAAAATAGGAGAAGTTGTCTTCTTGTCATTCTTACTTTTTTCTCCCTTATTACAAGTGTGATATCTGATCTCCCAGTCCATTTACAGTATGTTAATGATAGGAAGTACCTGGCTCTGCACCCCTTTAAGAGATGAAGGGCAGCAAGGACAGAAGACTGATATAAACGCTACTGCTTTGTCACAAGGTTCAGACAAAACATCATTCGTAATTAGAAGAATAACTATGCAAGACATATGGTTATAATATATGAAGATCTGTATAGCCAGAGTGCTGTTACTCATGTGAGTCAAAAAATGTGCCTTAATCTTTTTTTTTTTCTTTTAAACAATAATTTCAGTTTATTCTGATTTTTTGTTCTGCTAATGCAGATTCAAGGAGTGTTACTACCTTCTAAGTTTTATACAGGTAAATTATTTATACCTCTTTTACATAGCAGTGTGATACATACCTTAAAAACACATGTAGTCAATTATAGGCATTTCAGCTTTGGCTTTAAGATTTTGTTTGTACATTTTAGAACTAAGGCTCGCACACTAATTTGTACTTTGAGCATATCAATTCACAAAGCACATTTATAGTTGACATTGACATTGATTCTTTTAATCAAAGCATGAATAAATCCAGGTCCCCCATTTCTGCCAAATGCCACATGTATGCAGCAAACAATGTAGCAATTAAGCAGATGCACAAAAATCTCCTTTACTGGTCATAAAAAGAACCATATTTCTTATTAGATGTTATAATAATTCGAAATCTACAAGTGCCAAATCCTTATTGTAACTGCCTCCTACATGCATCAGAATATATTAGGCAAGTAAGTTTGCTTCTTGTAGAAATTCAGCCTACACAATTCTCAGAAAAATGACATAAGATAATTTTGTATTTTACATCCCAAAACAGTAACTCATAATCTTCATTTACTTCCACTAAAAGGGTTGTCCTCACAATTAAGGGGCTAGCAGAGGTTAAATATTATGCTCCCAAGACCTCTATTTTTTTTTGGGGGGGGGGGACTGAATCTACACATTTTAATAACATTTTCACACAAGTCTTTAATGTGTTATAATGTTTCAAAGGCCAATACCATGCACTAAATAAGGAGAGCAAAGACATCTTCATCTTTCAAATATCTCACTGTGTTAATCTCTGCCACATCTGCTAGAAGGTTGTTCACTTATCTCTCACACTCTCAAGTGAAGTACAACTTCCATAAATTACACCTCAGCCTCTGACCCCCCCCCAGTTTTAAACTATGCTGTTCATCCTCCTCCAAATATACCTGACTGCGATTTTAATTCTTTTTTACATTAACCTGCCTACTCTTAAGTGAATAAAAGTCAAGATTGTTAAAAAGAAAAATTAAAATTGTGCCCAGCAAACTTTTACCCATTCCATTAGAAACACAAATTAAAAATGCCCCCAACCCAAAAGTTTAAAATTAACATAGATTGTGCAGTATGTAAGGGAGCATTGCGTTCCCTTGTAAAATAAATGATTTAAAAAAATCCTGCAGGTTATTAATCTACCAGGTGATGTTGTTGAACATATTATTCGTACTAAATGATTGATTATAATATTAATAATTTTTAGAAGCCGAATCTTTGCAATTTTACCTTGGATTTCTTCTTCATGTTAGGTATCTCTGTTGAAAAAAAAACATGTGACATATGTTCAGCAACATCACCCAGTAGACTAATAACCTGCAGCTTTTATGCCAATAGTAAAATGCATAATATAGCTATGTATATATATATATCTATATCTACATCTATCTATATATATATATATATAATGGCAAAAAGAGCTTCTGCCCCTAGGGTGGAGAAACCCCTGATCATGAAGGGGTTAACAAGAAGCAATGGAATGGTAACTTGAAAGCTCCCTGAATAGATGTGTTGAAATAAGTGATAACCTGAAGGAGCTGTCAGTAGATGGCCATGTTTTATCTCTTGCCAGATGGTACATTATTGGAAAAACCGACAGGGATAAAAGTTATTTTTGGTAAGTTCCATTTCTATTTAAAGTTATCAGAAGCCTTTCATATCTTAAATTCCTTAAAGTCAAAGTATTGTTGTGTTTCTCCTTTGTAGGAGTGTTTAAAATAATATTTTCACTTAAAAAAATTCTTAATTTTTAGTAATTATTATGTATTATTACATACACAAAATAGTAATGTCCTTGTTTTATAGACTTTTCCTTATTATAGTATATACAGTATTGTACATTGGATTTCCTGGATTCATTTCTACCTATGGTATAACCTATGGCAATCTCTTCGGAACAAATGCAATACCTCCTATGCTACTACAGTTCCTCTAAACAAATACATTGATTAAGTTTATTCTAAATATATATATACACAGTATATATATTTACAGTAGTAAATATTTTATTATATCTTTTCATGTGACAACACTGAAGAAATGACACTCTGCTACAATGTAAAGTAGTGAGTTTACAGCCTGTATAATAGTGTAAATCTGCTGTCCCCTCAAAATAACTCAACACATAGCCATTAATGTCTAAACCTTGGCAACAAAAGTGAGTATACCCCTAAGTGGAAATGTCCAAATTGGGCCCAAAGTGTCAATATTTTGTGTGGCCACCATTATTTTCCAGCACTGCCTTAACCCTCTTGGGCAAGGAGTTCACCAGAGCTTCACAGGTGGCCACTGGAGTCCTCTTCCACTCCTCCATGACCATATCACGGAGCTGGTGGATGTTAGAGACCTTGCGCTCACCCACCTTCCTTTTGAAGATACCTCACAGATGATCAATAGGGTTTAGGTCTGGAGACATGTGTGGCCAGTCCATCACCTTTACCCTCAGCTTCTTTAGCAAGGCAGTGGTCGTCTTGGAGGTGTGTTTGGGGTCGTTATTATGTTGGAATACTGCCCTGCGGCCCAGTCTCTGAAGGGATGACATCATTCTCTGCTTCAGTATGTCACAGTACATGTTGGCATTCATGGTTGCCTCAATGAACTGTAGTTCCCCAGTGCCGGCAGCACTCATGTAGGCCCAGACCATGACACCCCTGCCACCATACTTGACTGTAGGCAAGGCATAATTGTCTTTGTACTTCTCACCTGGTTGGCGCCACACACACTTGACACCATCTGAACCAAATAAGTTTGTCTTGGTCTCATCGGACCACAGATCATGGTTCCAGTAATCCTATCCTTAGTCTGCTTGTCTTCTGCAAACTGTTTGTGGCCTTCTTGTGCATCATCTTTAGAAGAGACTTCCTTCTGGGACGACAGCCATGCAGACCAATTTGATGCAGTGTGCGGCGTATGGTCTGAGCACTGACAGGCTGAAACACCCACACCCCTTCAACCTCTGGAACAATGCTGGCAGCACTCATACATCTATTTCCCAAAGACAACCTCTGGATATGACGCTGAGCACGTGCACTCAACTCCTTTGGTCGACCATGGCGAAGCCTGCTCTGACTGGGACCTGTCCTGTGAAACCACTGTATGGTCTTACCTACTGTGCTGCAGCTCAGCTTCAGGGTGTTGGAAATCTTCTTACAGCCAAGGTCATCTTTATGTAGAGCAACAATTCTTTTTTTTCAGATCATCAGAGAGTTCATTTCCATGAGGTGCCATGTTGAATTTCCAATGACCAGTAGGAGTGTGAGAGCGATAACACCAAATTTAACACACCTGCTCCCCATTCATACCTGAGATCTTGTAACCATGCATGTGAGGCCTTGTTGGAATCAGGGGATGTTGGTGAACAAAATGTAGTGTTTTTCTTCCACTGTTGCACTTATGCTATGCAAGAAATAAATTGCAACATTGAAATGTATGCGTTAAAAACGCAATAAAATAAATTTTCTGTGAACTTTGGCAGACATCAATGAAGAAATGGCTGCCTGAAAACTGTCAAAATTACCCTAGCTGAACACCTTCACTTGTCTGTTGTTCAAAAATATATACTTTGATGGGGTAATTTACAGTGGGGGGCTTCCAAAATGTCCCAAATGGGATATGGGCCCAGTAAACCAATTTCGGAAAAATCCGAATTTGAAAACTAAAATGCGCATGTTCCAGTTTTGCCCTCGTAGCTTCCTCAAAAAATGCATGAACCATGCATGTGAGGCCTTGTTGGAACCGGGGGATGTTGGTGAACGCAATTTGGTGTTTTCTGCAGTTGCACATATTCTATACAAAATATAATTTGAAATCTAAAGCAATATTGCAACATATGCAAAAAAAACCCCCAAAAATATAAAAAATACCTCTAAAATTGGCAGCAATTGGCGATAAAATCCCTGTTTGAAAAGTGTCAAAATGATCCTACTTGACTTATCTACTGTTCATAAATATATCATTTTGGGGGGATAATCAGTATCTGTGACAAAAATTGCAGTTATTAGCCTACCATGCCAAATTTGAAAAAAATAAATTTTAAAAAACGTGATGCATGCCTTGCAATATTTGCCCTATACTACTCAAAATAGATGAAAAATCCTGGCCATATTGGGTGGTTTCAAGTTAATGAATATATTTTGTATAATGTTTTTCCATTGGTTTAATGTGTGTACAATTTGTATGTAAACAAAATGAAAGTCCTACTTGTGCTGAAAAAACAATATATGATTTGTGTGGGTGCACTAATTGATAAGAGAGAAATTACAGTTGAAGAAAGACATAGCAAATTAAGATATTTTGAAAATATTCATATAAACTCTAATGTTCTCATTATTACACTAGTATTTCTAACTCACTGTAGTTATTATTTATTGTTTTTATATAGCACAAGCAGATTCCACAGTGCTGTACAAAGGGTTGACAGGACATAATATTTAGTATATAACATAACAAGATGACATACAGAAACAACAGGTGAGAAGAGTCCTTACAATCTAGAGGAATGAGTTTACAATCTAGAGGGTTAGTAGTAGTAGTAAACCCTTTTATTATGTTATATAAAATATAATTTTAACTTAGAGGACTAGATTCTTTTTATTGAGATAAAATATATCTCTGATGTTTATTTCAAGTTTTGTAGTCTATACAAAAATTGGTATTCAATTATAACAGATAAATGTATTTCCAATAATAGATTTTGAGAGTGGTGTCTTGCGTCTTTAATACCGTAACTCGCACTCTTCAGTAATGTTTTATTTTAGAAAAATCTAAAATGACTTCAGTTAAGATGTCGAGAGATTCCATGTGCTCTGGTACAATTTTATTAAAGATAATTCAGTGTGGTCAAAGAGAATTCAACTAATTACAGCATTAGGCTATATATTTCAGATTGGAAAATTGTTTTGCAGTGAAGTCATTTGACATTTGAAACATTACGTCTTACAGAAATGACTGCAATACGAACAATTAAATAATACAAGACAACAATAATTCTTGCTAGTATTGCAAGAAAAATGTCAACTTGTAATGCTACATGGAATTACCAAGTACATCGGTGACAAATTGGAAAATGAACCTTAGCAATGCAATAAATCATCCTAAAGCATGTTTCTACTCATGGGAGGTACACTAGCTGAATACGTGGGTGAATTTTGAATACTAAAGACAATACATATCTTTCAGGACCTGAGCCACCAAGCCTTAATATTAATACTATCATACTTGCAAGCATATTAAATAGTATTATATTGAACAATTAGCTCTTTTAAATTGAATTAATCTGTACCCATTATGTCAATTTGACAGTTATTCACTATTGCTTTTTTGCATTTGTACTGTGCCTATACTAATGTCAAACTGCATCTCCTTTGTCACATTATATGTGTTTCAATATGTACAAGAATAACACAAGGGAGACGAACCGTGAAGTACTAACTTGATTATTACAAAATGAACGACGCTAACATATAAAGCTATGTATCAAACAGAAAAACTCCAGAGAGTCTACAGATTATATTCAGTTACACAAATTCTCATAATTCATTACTCCTACAGCTTGATCTGGCTCATTTTCCCCTCCACGATGATAGAGTTAAGGGACCAAAACCCTTTATTAATGAATGCAACAAACAGAACCTAATATTTGTGTTAGTGATAAATACATTGTAGCATAAATCTGTGCCTCTTGTTGTGGGTGTCTTCATTCCATCCTCTAAAAGGCCCTTAAGCCAATAAAGGCCCTTAGCAACTGTTTGATCTTCTCATATCCCAACACCATCCTGAGTCCCATCAATCCCCTCATAAAGGTGGTGAGAAGTAATTGTATTCCACCACACCTCCCAAATGTCCATCTTTTCTCCTGTACCTCTTTTATATTATATTAGAATGTTTGATGGGTATGTATGTATCACAGTGCTCTACAGCCCTAAAAGTCACAATAATGTGCGTAGAAACAGCAGAAAATGTGTTTAGAAATGAAATCTTTTAAATAAAATTACAGTATTCATCCCAAAAACCCTTACTTGGTTACATAAATAACTACCTATAGGTCACAACCTCACATTAAAAAGTTTTGCTCAGCCACACATCCAACCATACCCCCTAATACCTTTAGCCACTTGAAATGTTGGGAGGTATGTTGCACCAGAGTTAAAGTAACTTAACAAATGAGGAGTAATAATTAGCACTATGCTGCAGAGAAGGTTAAGATGGCTGCACCCATGGTATACCCATAACGTATGTTTTAAAACAAATATTACTAATATACTAAAATCCATTGCATAGGGTTTATTTACTACACACCAAATAGCAAACTGTAGATTAGTGACACATTTCATTTAATATTTTAAGAAAATTAGAAAATTCTGAATTTTTTTCACTCTCGTCTTTGTTTGATATAAACAGTTTTGAGGGACATGTTTTCTGAAGCAAATCTTGGCATTTGCCAAATTTTTTTTCAAAGCTAGCAGAAGGAAGGCAACTTGATTATGACATCATTATTTCCAGGAACAAGTCCAAGACACCAGGCTGCCTTTTGGTTTTTTTCCCTATTGACTTTTTAGTTCTGCACCTTAAAAGAAAGTCAAAGAAGTGTCTTCTTTTCATTTCTGTTTTCCTTTGCACTACTCGTAGAAATAACAACGTTAACCAAATATACTTTGCTGTTATAAATGTATGTATTCCATGCAGCCACTGTTGTGCTTAGTTTATTCAATATTTAACAAACACGTTATAAAGTAAACAGATTAACATTGCCATAAAATATATGTTTATCCAGAGCCCTCAGTTTGCAGATAAGTTTGTAAGAGAGTTGCCGTTGGCACCTGGGCTGGGGATAATGAGGCAGCCCTGGCACATTAAAGCCAGTGACCACCTAATGATGTCGGGATGGCCAAAAGCTGGATATAACAGTCCGCACTTTACATTTTTCTGATCACATAGAGTGAGGCCAGGCATATCCCAACCAGTGGTCCCACACTACAGCACCCAATGTGTATGGAGCAATGTTGAGCAGCAGCTCACCGGGTATGCCAGATGGCCAGTCTAGGCCTGGCTGGCTCTGTATATTTTCTAGTTCAATCAGAATGATTTCTGGAAAGGCACCTTAGTGACTGACCTATGCATTGTACAGGACCAGCTCAGCCTTTCTTGCATGATAAGCTCACTAGATGGATCCTTAATGATCCTTGTAGAAGACCGAGTTGAAATTGCAATTTTACTGCAAACCCCCCACTTTAGCAAATAAATCCTCTAGTAGCCAAACATACATTCAAAAGTGAATACAAAAAGAAAGCCAATAGCTACAAAATACCATTTTCGTGTAAATCACGTATCAGTATTAAGGTCAACAAAAATAGTATTTCTAGAATATAACTACAATGGGAAAAAGTGGTGTATTAAATACATTTGAATACCTTTATTCAAAGCAGTTAATTAAGGAGAAAAAAAATAAGGCCACCAATATTTACAAATATCTCCAAAGGTTTGTTGATGCAAAATCTTGGGCTAGAAACTCAAATCAATCACTTTGAATTAATGATAAAAGATTAAATTTTTTAATTTCCACACTGACCTAGTAATCTCTTACTATATACAGTGCTGGAGAAATATATATATATATATATATATATATATATATATATATACTAAAGAGAATTCAGAAATAGGCTGATGAATGGTGTGTAGCAGAAAACAGCAGGGAGGACCAAAAGATCTCAATGTGCATCTTGGAGGAAAGAAGAAAGAGAGGGCATATGATAGAAACATCTAACTTTATAAAGTGATTCAATAAAGTACAAAAAGAGTAGAAATGTTAAAAATAGAGGTTATATTCTAAAACTAGAGACTCTGAGGCTTTGTTGTTAACGTTCACTTCACTGAGATGGCGGCAGACATGTAGAAAAGTCTTCCAGGAGGAACGGTAGAGGTTAATACAGTGAGGGAATTTAGACGTGCATTAGATAGGTATACAGTAAGACTACCCTGACTAAAGGATAAAGGTAGGGATCATAAAAGTTTTAAGGCTGTTACAGCAGGAAAACATTGGGCAGACTATATGGAGCTTTACTAAAGTATGGTTAAAATATGGTTTGTCCTTTCTTGTAATAAATTTCAATTAATTGCAAGCTACCATTAAAGAAACCTAATGTAATTATGTATTTTCCTGTACAGTAGTAGCATTTATGAGAATTCCTGAAGAAGCTGAACAAACAGCACAAGGCTGCCACTAATTAGAGTATTCCACCATAGGCTAGGTAACAGGACAGCTGGGCTAGAGAGAAGAAACCGAGATACATTGCTAAAAGTCAAAGCAGAGTCAGTGGTAGTCAGACAAGCCATAATTGGTACACATGAATAAGGATAGACAATAACTAGTAAATACAAAGAAGAAAGTAGGATATCTGCAGGGGAGTCTGCAGGAAATTGTTCATGCTGGACAAAGGATACATGGTCTTAAGTTGGTTTAGAATAAATACCAAAATGTTAAGGGAGTCTTAGAGAAAAAAAGTCTAGTGTGACCATTTTCTCAAATAAAAATATATACTGGATATATAGTAATGGTCCAAGACTTTTGATAAATGTCCCAGTTTTACACCAAAGAATTTGGCCCATATTTAAACTGACA
Organism: Spea multiplicata; assembly: GCA_009364415.1. NCBI lineage: Eukaryota > Metazoa > Chordata > Amphibia > Anura > Pelobatidae > Spea > Spea multiplicata. The sequence goes on along the minus strand of VKOC01020868.1, from coordinate 34,610 downwards.
TTTAAACCTTATGCTTATGTAAACAAGCTGCATACAACCGTGCACTGCGTCCTTCACATTAAATTGTTAACAGACAACTGTGTCTTCAAAATCTGTTTTGCATCAATTGCTATCTCGACGTTATTCAATATAGAGATGCATTACATTTGTTTACCATACTAATTCAGGTATTTTAGGTGTTCTACAGGTGTCCTCCTTGTGATGTTGTCATTTGAGCATAAAGCACCCTTGAAAATGTTCTGCAAATGTTGGCAAGGATGCTTGTGGCCACAGCAGACACTGAAAATCCAAGTTTCTATTGGTGAAGCAACACCAAGTGTCTTTACTCCAGTGAACACCGGTGAATTTTATGATAACCAGCATAAGGTTTACTTCTATTAGTAAACATTAAGGAACAGGCAACTACATTTAAAAAGGTTTACCTATTTGTACAACCAACAATTACTGCTAAATGCACTGTGAAACTGGCCTATATCCTTTCTCCAAGCCTTTAGTATTAATAGTTTAATAGGATCCACTAAAATCACAGTGAGGATAAGAGGGTAAATCACTAGGATTAACATTTATTGCTGCATATTAAAATGCAAAAATTAACTTAATACATTTAAATAAAAAAGGTAAATTTATTACATCTGCAAATCAATATTAAAACCTTTAACATGTTTAAACTATTACTAAAAAAATCTATTAGTGCATGAGCACACAAAATGTAAGGTTAAAATACAGAAATTGAATTTCACAGTCCCCATGTAGAAGCACCTTAGACTGAAAAAGTGAAATGTGAGTTCTATTTTTGCTTTTTTAGTACCAAATGTTATCAGTTATGTAGCAGTAAGAATTTCAGGCATACAGCCAGCTGTGGCGGGATTCATTATGTCTCACTTCTCTATGTGGGACTGATCTCATGCAGCAATTTTTAGGTTCACTGTGAAAAGATGAAAATAATTTTCCATAGAATTTGCATGTAGGTAAAATGATAGATGTGGTGCCTGTACTTGAGTGACATTTCAAGACTCATTAAGCTATTTACATAGTTGTATGAACATGTGGACTCATTCCACCTGGTTCAGTATCTACATGACCTGGTTGATTAATAGGCTTCTGTTGACAGTGGGGGGCTTATACACAGAAACTGTCTGATGTACTCAGAGGTCCACTGCTCCTTCTCTACAAAGGGAGTCTGAATGAATTTCCAAAAGCTAGATACCAAATGGCGCTTTATTAAAATCTATAGTAGTAATTCCCATTTGGATAAAATTAAGGATAAAAAAGAAAAATACATTCACTATATGACCAAAAGTATGAGGGACACCACGCCTAATTATTGAGTTTAGGGGTTTCAGCCACACCCATTGCTAACAGGTGTATAACATCAGGCACATAGGCAGCCAACTCCATAGACAAGCATTCTTAGTGGAATGGGTCGCACTGAACAGCTCATTGAATGCAAATCAATGCACTGGGCAAGTTCTAGTGTCAAGTTCAAGTGTCTAGGAGCAGTTCAGCCATGAAGCAGTACACAACAATGAGGTGCCCACAGAACAAAGCTGCAAAGTATGGAGTGTGCGTAAAAATCACCTTGTTCTCTGTAGCATCCCTCACTACAGTTCCTAACGGCCTCTGACAGCAACATCAGAACAAACATTGGAGATCTGGTTTTGGCGGATGTCATAAGAACCTACTAGAACGCATAGTGTCTACTGTAAAGTTTGGTGGAGGAGGGTTAATAGAGCTGTTTTTAGGGTTTGGACAAGGGCCCTGAGTTCTAGTGAATGGTAATGTTACAGCATACAAAGACATACTCATATACATACTCTCTCTCAATGTCTCCTTACCGTCTCCGCCAACCGCTTCCGTTCTCTGTCTGTACTTCCACAAAAGGGCCATGGAATGCCCTATGGGGACATCCTCTCCCCCATTCTTCCAATGGAGGAAGAGGGTGTGTGGAGGCGCCAGACTTTTCTGGAAGCCCTCTGGTAGAACTGGTTAAGGGAGCTGATACGGGGAGAAGCGGATGATGTGAGAAGACAAAACAAAAAGAGAGGCATTAGAGCTGTGGAAAGGGAGACAAAAGCAGTCAGTGGAGAAGATAGGGAGAAACTGAGAGGGACCGAGAGAGAATTAGAAAGAGGGTGAGTGAAGGTAAGTGACAACAAATTTTATTTCCGATTGGAAAAAGCCCTCTGAAATTTTGTCCAAACCGAAGGGACAGGAAAGTAGATTTGTTGTCCAAAAATGAATGGCACAAAAAGAAACAATAAATTTTAATCCTTTTGGTCCATTGGCACTGGTGTAACTACCAGTACTTACCTACCTAGCAAATTACTGCATCTGTTGCTCTTGCTGGATTAATTATGCATAATTTATTATATTAATTTATTATTTTAATTATTTACTTTTGCTGTTTTCACTCCCCTTCTTCATTCGCGTCTTTCAAAAGTTTCTAAGACATATTAGCCTTCAAGAAAAGCGTGGATAAATTAATAATGATGCATAATTCATGTAAACTTGATAAAGATTAATGCCTGAATTAAGGTGATAGTGTGGAAAGGTGACAGGTACACTTTTCTTTTAGCTTGTTCCAAACCAGTTTTATTCCTAATTATTTTAGCGTGTAAAAAACATATTGCTACATTTCTTGCTTTGTAAATCAAATATGCTATTTTCTATAATGTAATATGTATGAAAGAATACATTTGACCTGTTTTATCTCCAGACAGCTGGCAGCGTTACTCTTGGGAGAGACATTCCATTTACAACAAAGAATGTCAACGTCAACCCTTAAGCAAAGCCCATCTGCCAAAAGTGCACATTTTTGGCAAATCCCTACATGAGCATCAATCACACAGTCTGTGTTCTCATGTATGTAACTATTTCAGTGACAGAATAAGAGGAATGAATTCCACTTTCATGTGAGCACAATGAATTCAAGATATACAGTATAAAGACGAACTATATAGACAAAAGTATTGGGATACACCCCTTAGTTATTGAATTCAGGTGTTTTAATCACATCCATTGACGCAGGTGTATAAAACCAAGCAGCCTGCATTTACAAAAAATGGGTCGTTTTGAAGAGCTCTGTGAATTTAAGCAGGGTACTGTGATAGGATGCCACATTTCAATAAGTCAGTTTGTGAAACTCTAGATATTCCACTGTCAACTGTAAGTGGTATATTTGAAAAGTGTAAGCGTTTAGGAATAGCAGTAGACCATGTAAAGTCACAGAGCTTGGTCACTGATTGCTCAGGCGCATGGTGCATAAAAGTCGCTAACGCTCTGCTCTTCCAAACTTCCAATGGCATTAATATCAGCACAAAAACTGTGTGACTTGAGCTTCATGGAATGGGTTTCCTCAGTAGCTACATGCAAACCTCACATCACCAAGTACAATGCCAAGCGTTGGATCAAGTGGTGAAAAGCATGCCACCACTGGACTCTGGAGCAGTAGAAACATGTCCTGTGGACTGACAAATCACACCTCTCTGTTTGGCAGTCTGATGGGTGAGTCTGGGTTTGGCGGATGCCAGGAGAATGTTATTTTTGCTTTTTTTCTTAATTTAATTTTAGTTTCACGCAAATCTAGTATCTTTGTATAATTTTTTCCATATTGCTGACCCCCCATAAGTGCTGCCCTGCAGTATATATGGCTCCCTCCTATGAGTCTATACATGAGCCCTAACTGGTGGTATTAAAAATACGAATCAATATTATTTTTATGAGCAAGTGCTAAAGTTAGCACTGTATCTTCCTAAAAATCCTGACATTGAAAGAGGTAAGTAATAGCATTTCAAATACCCAAGGGGTGTCTATTTTTTAAAATGGTTTGATGAGGTAAATTGGATTGGCCAGGTTCAAAGATGTCCCAAATAAGGCATGGGCACAGACTGACCAAAATGGAAAAGGTGCACTTCCCAAATGTGACCTTTTAGCCCCAAACAACCAGACAAACCCATGCATGGGTTGTATCACTGTACTCACTGTGTGAGTGTGGATGCTGCTAAACACATATTGGGGTGTTGTATGACAGTGACATATACCAGAAGCTGTAAATCCACACCTGAAGTACAATGTGGTAGTAGAATCAGTGCATGGAATGGGTTAAAATATCAGCATTTGAAATACCTTGGGGTGTTTAGTTTTCAAAAATATATGGTTTGATAGGGGTAAATTGCATTGGCCGGCTTCAAAGATGTCCCAAATAGCACATGGGGCAGAATGACCAGATTTGGAAAAAATGGTTTGAAATAGCAAAATGCTACTTGTACTTACTGTCGTATAACTTGCAAAAAAACATAAAAACGTTGGGCATTTCTAAAATCAGGACAAATTGTAGAATCTATTTAGCAGGCATTTTTATTAGCTATTCATTATAGTTTATTATTTTTTTTATATGAAAAATGATCAAAAAATGGTATCTGAAGAAAGCTCTTCTTGTCCTGTAAAAACAATATATAACTTGTGTGGGTACACTAAATAGGAATGGAGAAAATTACTGCTAAACACAAGCACTGCAAAATTATTAAAACAGCCTTGGTCACAAAGGGTACAAAAAATACCCTTAAGGGGTTAAAAAAGGGGATCATGTTGTGTTTAGAAACTATTTAATACTGCTATAGACAACTACTGGCACTCCAGTTCACGAGCACAGCTGACCTTCTGCATATCATAAAATGGTTTAGGTTCCTGATGTAATCCAATGATAGAATGGGGTAAATTGTAACCTTTTTTTAAATGCATTCAAATAATATGTGTTTCTTTCATGGACCTTATATAGTTTTATACAATGTACATGATAAAAGGTGGGAAAATTGGAAGTTGTTATGAACATGTTCATTGTGTCGATTATGAGCAGCCAGGTAATCTCTGCTAGGGTGTCTGCGACTTCAACAAAATTACAGAAAATTACACTTAATGATCTGTTGCTCATTCATGCACAAAGCAAGATTATGTGGATCCCTCCCACACATACTACCATTTTTCAAACAGTTTACCATTTTTAAGATATTTTTGTAATTTTATTATTATCTTTTATTTATATAGCACCAACAATACAAATATTCAAGAGGTATGACAAAAGTAGAATTGACAGACTAGGATAAATCAATATGTTAGGTAAAGAGGGCCCTGCTCACAAGCTTACATTCTAAATGTACATTTTAAGCTACCTGAGCAACTGATTGTGGAATAAGCATCTAGACAGCATTTATTTTTTTTCTGACGTTGCAATCAATAACAAAGGCATTAAATCAACAAGTGGAGGGGTCAAGTGCATCATCTCTTCTGAATAGAGGTGCCTGGTCATGTGAGCCTTCATTACCGTTCCCCGGAATTCACACCTGCATTTAACAGAATAATGGGAGGCAGATGGCCAATTGATGTGCCCATTACCAGAACAAGATTCCACAAACCAGTCTATAGCACCTATTAAGGATGCTGGAGAGGGTGTCTGCCTGTGTCTGAATACTAGTGACTACCAGCTAAACGCTGTTCTTATTTATAATTACAGCATGGCTCCCAAGTGTTCTTTTTTGGCCTTCTCAGGGCCAAATGTAAAATGTTAAAAGGTGAATTAATGCAGACTTCTTGTCATTCATGGGTAATACTGGTAAAGATATGTAGACATAAAATATATAATTAGGGAATAATGACATTGACTCAAAAAGCTCCTTGTACATTGGCCAGCCCCCTGAAATACTTATACCAATACTTGAAAAATGGACTGTGCATGGGTAAATAAAAAAAAAATGTAGCTGCATATTTTCCCAGGCGTAGCCATACAAAGAACTGGCAATTCTGGTGCAAAGAAGCAAACATCAACCAATTAGGAGGAATATTCCACTGGTTGGTCTGACCAAGCAGTTATAAGAATGTGTGTAGAAAAATCAGAGAATAATTTAATATTTTTTCAAAGTATATATGCAACAACATTAATCAATCCAACCAACAGTAAGCATCAGTAGTATACCTCCAAAAATGCACGTTGTTGTGATAATAAGCATATTTGTTTGTAAAAGTAAGTGTTTATATAGTTGTCTAGTCAATAATTATTTTATCTGTACAAATTCTGAATTAAAATGTATAAATGTATGATGACGTGCTACAGGTGAAGGTTTGGCATGCTATTATGAGTAACTGAAATTTTTATTTAATGGAGACTCAATGATGCTCATTTGGATCTACTTTACATTACATCACAAGAAGTGATGCTATAAAGACAATATAATATCACTTACTCATTTTATTTATAATCCCTTTAATTTAAGGGATTTTATGAGCAAGAACATTATAAAATAGTTAATACAAATTGAAATTAAATGTTTGATTTGGCTATAGATTCCGAAAGACTCAGTATCACATTTTGTGAAATTAGTAACTATGTTCCGTGAAACTGGTAGTCATCCCTTTATATTGTAAGATCTAAGGAACTTGTGCTTATGATAGCTAGAGTGTATCCTTTACAATGTAACATCTAAAACATTTCAGACCAAAGCAAAGTAACAGATTTCATAAAATTGCTACTTAAGTGTCATCTAAACAACAGGGTGCAGGGGTCAAACATTACAAGTCTCCTCCAACTCACTTATCTCCAACACCTGGCAAAAAGAAAATTTGTTGCATGATTACTTAGGGTACCATAATGTTGATATACTAAACTACTTCACATAGTTCTACATAAAATGTACATGCTCAAACATTAAAGTTCTAATGTGTGGACATCTCTCCATCTGGAGACATGTCCCTTGATTCAATTGTATAAATCACTTTACCCTTATTATTGAATGACTCCAGATTAGAGTGAATTATGGTTTTATTTTGTATTTCAATTTAAAAACATTATTCCCGCCTGGTTTACAGGAGAGGCATTCATATTGTAATTAGGCACACAAACATTGTATTTTTGTACTGGTAGGGGTTGTATTCAGAAGTTCCATCAACATAATAGAGAATTAAACAACATACAGTATATACTGTATAGCACAAACATTGTTTTTTAACATATAATAGGGAAATTGGCCTTGTTTAGGTTACATAGTAAGGGCTAATTTCAGCGAGATAAGGTAATTTGACCTGGGAGCAGACATGTTTGCAGGTGACATGGATCTAATTAATGCACTCAGATAAACAGCAGGATCAGAATTGTCCATTTTTAACACATTTTGTGTACATTTTGTATATATCTGGATTCTGTGTTTAGCTAAGTAATTATTTTTGAGTTCACTTTGGTTTTGTTTTATTGCACTTGTCACTGCATTGGACAAGAGTATGGATTTTATTGGGGTATATTCTCTAAATAGAGACTTCAAATTATGTATCTTTCTTTATTTTCTTGTTCCTACAATTTGATAATTGCAGAGTCACATGGAGGGGCTCAGGATGCCCCAGAGCTACAATAGTCCTGATAGTTAGTTTTATATCCAGCTATTGGTCCTGATTATGGAAACCGCTGATCGCTTAGCATGCACAGTGCCCAAATCAGACACTGCGTTACACTGTAAAAGCAACATGGTATTTAACAAGCAAAATGCCCTAATTATGTTAAAACTTGTATATTGCAAGTGGAGTCAATGTGCAATGATGACTTGTTGTAAGTCAAGGAACATGTTGGTAAGTATGCTTTATACAGTGGCAAGAAAAAGTAACGGAACCTTTTGGAAATACCTGGATCTGATCTACATCTAAGTATTAGACAAACACAATGTGCTTATGCTAATAACACACCAACAATGACAATCTTTCATGTCTTGAATACATTGATTCAATATTCACAGTGCTGGTGGAAAAGGTAAATGAACCCTTTGCTAACCGGTTGAACCTCGTTTGACAGCAGTAGCCTCAAACAAGTGCTTCAAGTAGATGCAGATCATACTGGCATAACTGTTCAAGTTCAGCCATGTTTAAAATGTCTGGTGTGAATGACACTCAAGGTCATTCCACATCTGTAAAGGGTTAAGGTCTGGGCCACTCCAAAAGGTGGAATTATTTTAAGTCATTCTGTAGTAGATTTACTTCGATCTTTAGGCTCATTGTCCTGTTGCTTCACCAAACTTCTACTGGCCTTCAGCTGGCGGACAGCCTTCCTGATATTATCGTGTATGATACCTTGATAAACATGGGAATTCATTGTCCTCTCAATGATCTCAAGCTGTCAAGGCCCAAGGCAGCAAAGCCAGACTCAGAGCCCCAAATCATGATGCTCCCTCCATCATACTTCACCATTAGGATGATGTTTTCATCTTGGTATGCAGTGTCTTTTTTATGCCATACCTAGCTTTCTCTTGCGTTGTCTCTGTGTTAACCAGTTCCAGTGATCCCTTCAAGCCTTTAGCTTTTACTCTAAGGTTCTTTTTTACCTCCTTGGGCATTATGTGTCGCACCATTGGAGTCAGCTTGGCTGGGCACCCACTTATAGGGGGAGCAGACACAAGACAAATAATTTTATTTTTTACAATAAATTTGCTCCATTTATAAACCATTTGACTAACTGTGGACTAATGAGATACTTAAGCCGTTTGAGATTAGTTTGTAACAGTTCCCAGGTTTGTACAAATCAACCATTCTTGATTGAAGGTCTTCTGATAAGCCTAGGGGTTCATATGCTTTTTTCCAAACCACACTGTGAATGTTTGAATGATGTACCCCATTTGGACAAGAACAATGCAATAACTTGTGTACTATTAGTCAACAGATTGTGTTTGTTCATTATTGTAACTTAGATGAAGATCACATCATTGTTAAGAAAAATCTATACATAAATGCTGGTAATTCCAAAGGGTTCACTTTCATTCCCAAATGCATTTGTAAAATGCAATCTTAGCGTTGAGGCATTACTCAATTCACTGTGCAGGGAAATGATTTCAATAAATAAACAAACATTCGCAAGTCTTTAAGAATGAACATATAATTTGCTCATTAACTGAATAATACACCTTAAACATTAAGTACAATGTATTATACAACTTGAAGAAGAAGAAAAAAGGTGCAGGTCAAAAGGTTAAATTGCATAGGTATTACAATATCTGACTAGCATTAAAGTTTGTATCTTTTCCACAGTTGTTGAACTTTAATCACTGTTTGCTTAGAGACACATTGTTGGGCCTCATTTATCTCCAAACTATTCACTAATCTATCATCACCTTTCCTAAAATGTCACTTGTATCTAGTGCTAAATGCATACACAAAACCAGCTACTAAGTCAAAGGGTTTTTTCTGCATTACTTCTTTCATATAGTTTAATCCACTTTCTCATATGGTGTTTTAACTATTTTATAGCATTCATTTTGCTGGGTTTATATCTTTTACTTTATAAGCTATGTCATATGATATGCAGTATTTTACTTTATGAAGAAGAAATAATAAGGACATCCAAATGCTAACTGAAATTGTTTCACTACACAGGGTGAAAGAAATGACGTACAGCGATGCCACTAAAAGGTCTGATGCATATGCCATTAAGAAATTTCTAGACACAACAGAGGGCCCAGAAGAAGAGTTGTGTTAGTGTGTAAGACAGTAACCAAAATCATTAGTGACCTGGTACCAGAGGTAAGGTCCATACGTTTTTCTGAAAGGGTTAAAAATTTCCAGCCCTAAAGAAAAAAATGGCCAACGTTGCCCTTCCTGTGATTATTGCATATTGCATACCTACACACTAGTTTCACCAGTCCCAAGTTTTTCTTTATATATATATCTACTGCTTGATGGTTTGCTCGTATTTTACAAGTGTGGTACAAAAAATGCAGTTGACTCTTAAGAATGTCAACAAAACTATTAGAAAGACTAGTGCACTTAACCTCTTGGCATTGCAAGTAACCATGAAGCTTGCTTAGACACAGACTTAAGAGACTAAAAATGTCAGCCTGAAATAGGCAGTTTTTATCAATACGAAAATTAAACTGAATATTGGTAAATTTTTAGTTTGACGATTAAATTAGTCTTTGTTAAATAAATCTCATAAACCATTTGAATGCTGGGCAATATGGAAAATACTGCTTTGCAATTTAAAACATAATTTATCACAGCATATTTATATATGTGGTAGACTGAAATCAACATGGCACTCGAGATCAGCATGTTACCTAAAATAATGCCGGCCGTCAGGGCCGGACTGGGAATGAAAAGCAGCCCCGGTAACATTTGGAGACCAGCCCCATATAGTTTAACTCTCGGCCGAGCTCTTATACTCACACGCACCCCTAATACATACCCGAGTCACACTATTTGCCATACAAATAACTATAAAACATTCTTTTTATCACATTTTTTGTATTAAAATACCAGAAAGCAAAAGTGTTAAAAGGCCCTAATAAATGAACTACATTAGACATAATGGAATCAAAACATTTGCTACTGATGAAAAAGTTCCATTTTATTCAGTGGAACAAAACAGTGATCGCATTATTTTTCACGATATTCTTGTAAGAAACTCTTGGCTATTAATACCACCACAACTGTTCTAGCACAGCACCATCCAATGAATACCTCATTCCACATAATTTTTTTTTTTTAAATGCGCACAGTTCATGGTGCAAAGTGGTCTGCCAGTGTGTTTATGTAAAAGGTCCTCTCTTAAGGGGAAAGGATTGTGAAACCAACAGGAATAACGAAATTAGTCCTTACAACTAAATTGGGTTTCACTATGAAGATTCCAACCACCATTCAAGAGTCTGTGATTAATCCTTTGTGATAATAAGAGATGCAGATTAAAATAAGAGTAAATAACACAATACCTTTACTTTTCCTCTCACTGATTTCTGGGCCTAGAAAGTTTTGTCTTCTGAAGTGACTACAAATTCAAGAGGGCGTTTTATCTCTGGATAAGTAAACATTAAATAAATCAATTTATTACTATAGTAAGTACAGTGCACACCGACACTCAGACATACACACACCAGTACAGCCTCTGCCACACTGAAGCATAAAACATATATGTTCTACACTTTTTTTTTGTCCTGCTCCCCTCTCCTCCTTTCCCTGTCACGAGGAACACTTCTGAGAAGCTGAGCCCGCCCCCTTGAGTGTCACCGCACCGCGCAGCCCAATGGCCTTGATGCAGCGCTTCGTCCCACCCCACAACACTTTCAACACAGCCGCCGTGTGGCTGCAGCATAAAAAATCTGCTGAGTGGCTGCAAGCAAAATTCAAAGCGGCCATCGCGCGGCCGTCCCTCTGCCTCCACCGGCCACTAATGAAATTAAAGCGGCTGGTGTGCATGCAACGTGCCTCCCAATGGCCTTCGTCTCACCCCTTTTGTGGGGTGGGACGAAGAGCAGCGGCAGGGCCATTGGGTGGCTCGTTGTGTGCACACAAGCTGATTTAATTTCATTAGTGGCCAGTGGAGGCGGACTGACGGCCGTGCAATGGCCGCTTTGAATCTTGCTCTTACGTTGCAGCCGCACATGTTGTGTATTTACACTTACGGCCGCTTTGAATGTTGGCCGACCGGGCGGCTTTCTTCATCTGCTGCTCCTTGGGTCAGAGCCTCAGGATACATACTCGTGGAACAAGGCTGCAATCTTTTGTGAAATCTTTTGTACACATTTTCAAACTACAATGCATACAAGCTACTGATAGACTAGCGGTGAAAAAGAGGGTGTACGCTGGAGCTTCACCATTTTCTTTGTGTTTGTTTGATTCATTGGGGATCCATTTGTATGAATTGACAAAATTGTCAAATGATATATAAACTCACTGGCCACCTTTTTTAAGTACACCTTGCTAGTACTGGGTTGCCTTCAGAGATGTCTTCATTCTTTGTGGCATCTTCGTACTTTCTACAAGGTGCTGGAAACATTCCTCGGATATTTTGGTCCATATGGACATGATGGCATTACGCAGTTGCTGCAAATTTGTCGGCTGCACATCCATGATGCGAATCTCCCATTCCACCACATCCCAAAGGTGCTCTATTGGATTGAGATCTGGTAACTGTGGAGGCCATTGGAGTACAGTGAACTCATTGTCATGTTCAAGAAACCAGTTTGAGATGTTGTGAGTTTTGTAACCTGGTGCATTATCCTGCTGGAAGTAGCCATCAGAATATGGATACACTGTGGTCATAGAAGGATGGACAAGGTCAGCAACAATACTCAGTAAGGCTGTCACATTTAAACGATGCTCAATTGGTACTAAGGGGCCCAAAGTGTGTCAAGAAAATGTCCCCCACACCATTACACAACCACCACTAGCCTGAACCATTGAAGGCCGGGTGGATCCATGCTTTCATGTTGTTTACGCCAAAGTCTGACCCTGACACCTGAATGTTGCAACTGGAATCGAGACTCATCAGACCGGGCAACGTTCTTCCAGTCTTCTATTGTCCAATTTTGCTGAGCCTGTGCGAATTGTAGCCTCAGTTTCCTGTTCTTAGCTGACAGGAGTGGCACCCAGTGTGGTCTTCTGCTGCTGTAGCCCATCTGCTTCAAGGTTCGACTTGTGTGTTCAGAGATAGTATTTTGCATACCTTGGTTGTAATGAGTGGTTATTTCAGTTACTGATGCCTTTCTGGCATCTCAAACCAGTCCTCCTCTGCCCATTCTCCTCTGACCTCTGACATCAACAAGGCATTTTCGTCCACACAACTGCCGATCACTGGATAATTTCTCTTTTTTGGACTATTCTCTGTAAACCCTAGAGATTGCTGTGCGTGCAAATCCCATTCTGAAATAGTCACAGCAGCCTGCCTGGCACCAACAACCACGCCACGTTCAAATTCACTTAAATCCCCTTTCTTCCCCATTCTGATGCTCGGTTTAAACTTCAGCAAATTTTCTTGACCACTTCTACATGCCTAAATGTATTGAGTTGCTGCCATGTGGTTGGCTGATTAGCTATTTGTGTTAACAAGCAATTGAACAGGTGTACCTAATAAAGTGGCCAGTGAGTGTATATTATATATATAGTATATATTTATGTGATTTAACGTTGCAAATTGTACCACAGAATATATCCTGCACACAAACACATTCTGCTAAATATTAGAATTGGCATTGCAATCAAACATTATTTTTTTAATCTGCTTGAAAAATAACACAAAAAAACGTACTTCTGACAACTATGTTTGTTCTCTTCCAATGACGATACATGGTTGCCATGGAGCTTTGCTTTGATTTATAATGAAAATCATTTCTGTAAGAGATAAAATTAACTCTTTTCTCTGCCTGTAAAGCTTGTGTGTTACACTATAATATAGCCATCTGCAGACACATCAAGCCTTGAAAGGTTAAAATAATTCTACTGCTTTGTGTGTGTCATCCACAGTAGTTGAATGTGAACTTGTTGAAATATGGCCTCTACATTCTGTTCTCATCTGAGCTATGATTTAAAGAAAAGGCTGTGATTTAAGTGGGGTATCTGTTACCTCATGAAGTGTTCCTTCAGCATAGAGTGCTGAATTTTAACTGGTAAGTTGGCTATTAAAAATTGCCCTAGTAAATGGGCAAGTGTTGTTTAGTACTTTATTGACTCCAATTTTATCTAATTCAAGAGATAAAAACACTAGATAAAAAATGAAATGTTTGATATGGTAATAAAGAGTTATGAATGTGTAGCTCTGCAGATGGCTTGTGAAGCAGCACAAAGGAGAATACCACAGAGGTCTGAGCAAGAAAGGCCACCTATTTCTGCAGCCTGATAAAAGGAAGCACACAAAAATGAAACATGTAATTTATAAATATAATTGGGGGTTGTGGAAATAATGGCTAAAAGAGAGAATGTGGGCATTTAGTTAGACGAAAATCATGGAGACAAGATAAACAGGTGGATAAAGTGGGAAAAGAATTACAGAACACTAAAAGAGTTAAAACAGAGGGTGTGGAGAAAAAAGTTTAATACGCAGAGATGTGGCAAAAAAGGAAATGATTGTTGAGAAGAGTAAAAAGTGAACATCAAAAGAAAGTTTAAAAAAACTGTAAAATAATACGGTCCTCGGGTGTAGGTGCCAATCAGCACAAAATCCTAACAAATCAGTAGGTGGCAATAAGGCCCATATCATTAACATAGCCTTACAGACTTTCCAAATGTATTTACCGTATTACTGTTTAACAAGGCTGGAATATGGACTTCATTAAAAACATAACATTGTACGACTCTTTTCATTGTATTTATCTTATATTCTTATCTAGAATCTATGAATGCAACGTAGGCTGCATCAAGAAATGCAAATTGCATAGTAAAAAGAACTAAACTGCAGTTTAAAGTTTAATATGCTGTGGGGTTGAAAAGAACAATTGGCACATATTGGTTTTCACTTGTTGTGGATCACATGAAAAAAAGTGTGGCCAGCTTAGCCGGTCAACAGGTGCAGTAGACAGTGAGAGCAGCCTGGCAACAGACAGCAATGAACTCAGCCGCAACATGCATCAGAAATAAGAATTGATTTACGGAACAGGCTAATATATACAAAGAGAACAGACATGCCAAAAAGCATATTGATTATCTTGTGACATAATATATCTCATAACATTGGACCAAATGATGTGCAAGCCACACTTTTTATTTTCATTTAAATACTTGATATTTTCAACATATGCTACACAAAAATCTAAAACATTAAGACTCTTCAAAGCGAACAGACACCTTCATTAACAAAAAAATAGTAGGAATAAGTTACCTCATGGGAGCTGATCTCTGTGGAATAAAAATTAATTTCCCATCCTAAAATAATCTCCTTTCTCCTCACTCATTCTTGCAAAGGCTGAAAGAACTAACCAGCCTCCCTAATGAAAAGACACGTAACGTGGAGGAATAATCCATTTTAATCATTATAACAGGATGTTAAAATGGCTGCTCCCGACCTACAAACATAAGGTGATGCTATGTAATCTCATTTTAATACTTAAACACTATTACATGTGTTTAGTTAGTGTTCTACCCTGCAAAATATAGGATCTGGAAACATGACACTCACAATCTGAGACCGATGGGCCCTAGTGAGGTCTGATGATAAGCCCCTTTCTTTGCTTTTTTCCCCTAACTGCAAAACCCATGAGAATACAGTGAAACAAAAGTAGCACTATAAACAAAGACATAAAAGAGACTCATTAAGGAATTAAAGCTCTGTCACAGACATGCCCTGTGTGCCTTTTCCCAGTTGCACCTCCTTTTGTTTACGTTTCCTAAAATACAGGTCTTGACTTAAGCATCTTACAACTCTTGTTTTAAGGCTGTGCCGCAGCACTCTCCAGTGTCTACCAATCTCCTTGCCCTTCAGGTTTTGCAAAATTGTATGTGCCTAATTCATAATGTGTACTACTGTATATTTTTGGGTGTTTTGAGTCATCACCTACCCTTTATTATCGTGTTTTGAGACTATTATTAGCTTTTCTGTCTTCTAGTTTACAGTGTTGCATTCAAAAAGTATTTTGTCATATAAGAGTAAACTACAAATACCGGTAGTGCTGAATAACATGTATATAACGTCCCTATTATAAAACATTAGTGATGTCAGAATGATAGAACATATGAGAGGTAACATCATACCTAGTCTGGTTGTCTCAAGATGACCTAATAGTAATGCAAGCGTCTTTTTAAAAAGTATCCATGTTGCATTCCATGCTTAAAAATATTAAAACGAGACATACCCACCAACATTCCAGGTGTCCAAATTGGGGTGTGTGGCAAAGGGCAGACATGGTACCCAAACTGGGTGAAGCTTGCCCCAGAAGTGGGTGGAACATAAAGCATGACCTGACATACCCAAATAGCCACCTTGCTATGCTAGTGTCATGAAGAGGCAAACAGAGCTGCAATAGCACAGATCTCCTTTGCCTTTTCACCTCCCTCGGCCAGGCAGGGGAAATGAGGATCTTCTCAACTGGCCCATGATTCCCATGAACTGAAACAGTGACAGTGAGGCAACTATTCAGGGCAGTGAATGAAAATCAAGACTATCCCGCGAAATCACACCTGTTGGGAAGTATGAGTTCAGAGATTTCAAGTACACACGCAGAATGCATAAAAAAATCCAAATAAAGTATTTGCTCGATTATAAGACGACCCACCAAAATATGATCTCTGACAGCCGGGGAAGGTCTGTGTGATGGACGCAGACAACCCCCGCTGCTAACCGCACCTCCTTCGGGCTTCAGCGGAAGTTATCTATGCGAATCGCGTCTACAGACGTCTACACGCTGCCCCAGCTACACACCAGGGACTCAGAAGCACCGGTAAGTTGGGGGGCATAAGATAGGAGGATCCAGGTTCCCTGCAGCGCTGCGGGGGATCTGGAGCTTAGTCTCACAGTCAGACCTATTTGAGGTCTGATTATAAGGCGAGGGGTCTTTTTCAGAGCATTTGAAAAAACCTTGTCTTATAATCAAGCAAATACTGTAATAAGACAAGAGGTATTGCAACTATGAGAAAAACAGACAGGCCAGATGTTCAGAATGGTCCTCATTGTGGAGAAATTCGGTTTCTTTGAATCTACTCATTGACCACATCTATAACTGCCATACAAAGGCCATTGGTGTCCTTGTGGATAAAGTTACCCAAATTGAGGCAAAGGCAGGTTTTTGTCGATGCCAAGCTACATTACTGTATACAGCATTATATTTTATGCTTAAGGGGAAACGTATTTCTTTATATCTCTTTCATGTAAATGTCTCCTTCCAAACAAAAACAGAAGAAAAAGGCACAGAAAAAGGGTGAGAGGTTGTGTGGTAGTTGCATCAATGACAAGGATGTTCTAGCAGAGAAGATGGTGCGGCTTCTATGAAGAAGTGAGTTTAAGATGTGTCTTGAATGTTGGGAGGGAGGGTGAATGCTGAAGATTGGTGGAAGTAGATTGCAGAGATATGGGGCAGTCCGAGGTGATAAGTGAGGAGAGCCTTAGCCCATGGGAAGAACCTAACAATTGAGTAGGGGAGTATTTGCTTGTGAGGGCAGAAATGTATGGAGGAGCAGTGTCCATGATGTTCCTTTTTCTCATTATAAGGTTTGCATGCATTCACCTATGGGGACATGGAAAAAGAGAGGGAAACAAATTTCCACTTTAATATGGCACCCAACAATATAGATTATATGGATAAAATGTACACTCCTAGGAGCCAGGCAACTACGTAAATAAATAGCCGTGTGCGTCTGTGTTTAGAGTTGTCTCATGAAGAAACAGACACCCTTGTGCTGTTTCAATTAACATGTTAACAAGAAAACGTATAACACAACCCGTACCTCGTCTACCATACAAGTAACAACTCATCCTAACTTCTCTTCAAAACAAGAGCTGTGACGTCCGAGTCTCACAACAGCCAATCACAGCTCCCTATTGCAGTCTCCGCTCCTCCCGCGGTTAGAGGCGTCGGCGAGCTGCTTGTATCTATCTCAACTAACCTCACGCTCTCGCGATATTATGCAAATGAGCGTCGCGGCCGCGCGTTGTGTGTGCGCAGCCGGTCCGGGCCTGCAGACGGCTGTGTGTCAGTGAAAGAGACTAGGGTGTGGGCCCCGGAGCTTGTACTATTGGCAGGCGACGTTCGAGAAAAGGGGACTTGGAGTGTTACAGTGCAGATATCTACGGAGTGCAAGCAACAAGGCTAAAGGAAAAGGACGGGAGGGAAGGACCCAGGGCTGGGAAGGGGGTGGGAATGAAGATGGCGGACGCCAAGCAGAAGAGGAACGAACAGCTGAAGCGCTGGATCGGCTCTGAGACTGACTTGGAGCCGCACGTCATCAAGCGGAAGAAGACCAAGGTAAAGTTCGACGATGGAGCCGTCTTCCTGGCTGCCTGTTCCAGCGGAGACAGCGAGGAGGTGCTCAAGCTGCTGGACCGTGGGGCTGACATAAACTACGCAAATGTAGACGGACTCACCGCCCTGCATCAGGTACCCACCCGTCACTTATAGCCGCCCACTTTTGTCTTTGCTGTCACGGTGCTGCTGGCCGGCTCTTACACACTGTCATTACCGGGCCCTGCTGCAGACAGACACGCACGGCTAGCCGCTCCCTGCACAGTGGCTGCAGTACTCACCCCTGACTATCTGTGTCATTTCGGTTGTTACTTTAAGTCAAGAGTTAATCGCAGTGACACCAGGCCTGTATGAGCGGCCCGTGCTGAGCCGTGGTTATGTAGTATATAATGTCACGGCAGGCTAGCAGTGCGATGGCCGTGTCTGTGATCCACTACACAGGCAAAGAATCGATGTCATAACATACCCAATACGTGCTAGAAATGGCCCGGATCGTCCTCAATACTTACCCCTGAGATACAGACTATCCTGTACTTTAATCATTCTCCCCCCATCCTTTATCACCCTGAATTTTAAAATGACCCCAATAAATATGCTCATCATTCACCTCACTGCTCACAGAAGCCAATGCGTGCTTACAGTGCTGGCTCTTCTCTCCTATGTATCCTATATGCCAGTATATGTATTAAAATAAACCGTGCTATAACCGCTTAGTGAATGGAAAGGTTCATTTTTTGTTTTCCTCTGAAATGTATCATTTGTCTGTTTGTAAATATTTGGAACCCCTGGGTGTAATTTTTCCGTAACAATTGTTGCTCTGTCTGATGAGCTGAATGCTATGTTTATTCTTGGAAGTACTGAGGAGCATTGTTTGGATGACATGATATGCCTGCGATCAAATCACCACCTATGGGTTATTCTCCTTTAATCTTTTTCCTGTTCCTTTTGCGTTTAAATCTTTTTTTTTTTTTTTTTTGTCCTCGAGTAGGTGAGAATGAACTTCATTAAGGTTTAGCTGTGCTTTGAAGTGAAGAGATATTAGCAGTTAAGTTGCCTCAAGATGGATGCTTTGTGCATGTTCTGTTTGTGGCTGGCTGATTGGAATCTCCGTGTTGGCCAAATAAGGGCAGGTTAGCACAGGGAGATAATGCAGGAGGTGGCCAGCAATAGCCAGGCTGGGAATGCAGCTCCGATCCTTTCATGTCGCTGATTGAGATTCTGACTGTAAAAAAATACCAGAACTCTGCTTCCTACAAAAACTCACTGTCATACATGTGCGTTAACATTCAAATCGGCACACGGGGTTTGTTGGCGTGTTGTACAGATCCACAAAGAACTGCTGGTGCCTCGCGTTTAGATCCATTTTCTAGTGATCTTCGTGTGCCACGTTCTTGCATTACCCGTATATATATATATGTCTAGCCCTCGTTTCTTTATCTTTTTAGTTGAATATAGGTTGTTTAACGCAGGCAAAGTGCACGTGCTGTATTCTTGCCTCAAACACTCGACGAATGTATGAAACCTCAGCAGGAGCTTCAGGGAACAGTTTATAAATTCATAATCGCTCAGCCTTGTGTGGTTCTGTTAAAATATACATCTGCAACCATTGTATATTAAAGCTTGTACCCTATATTTAAGGCTTACTTTAAAGTTGAACTATGTATATCCTTATTGAGCTATTTGTACTGTCTTTGCCTGCGTAAATTGCGGCTGTCTGTCTTTGTAGGAGCCAGCTTGTTATGACCCCTACAAGTGTTTATTCCCAACTTTTTGTGCTTTCATGATATTTATTGATTTAGCACATTCCTGGATTTTGTCCGGTACCTATTTCCTATATATATGTCCACCTATTCTTTTAAGGTTTTTTGGGGGGGGTTTTTGTTACTAAACCTTGCTTTTCACAGCGCTGACATCAAGCAAGTACATTTTTTTTCTTAATATCTGCTTTTATTGGGAAATAATTATGGGCTGTGTATGAAGATGACAGTTTGAAATGTGCTCTTATAATTTCCCTGATAAGGAGCATTCCATTGGTTGATAAAACCACCTATCACAGCTTGCATGATAATCACATGTATATACATATACATAAGAGAATGTAATACATAAAACTCTTAACATCAACATGTATTTCAAAAAGCTGCAGGATGCCCTCTTAATTCTTTCATTATTGTATTTGTTTTACTCCATTCAATTGATTTGGAGTCATTTGGTTATTGGAGACTTATTTACCTCAGCATGTCATGATTCAATGACACGTATAGCGGAACTTATTCTTGGAGCTGAATGTCCCTTCCTTTATCTGGATAAGTCTCGGGTCTGCTTACCCCCATAAGACACTCGCATTCATTATAATGGTCCCATTATAAATTCACAGATATCAAACTTATGATATCTTAAAGCATTGTTGGTTCAGTTAGCGGCCTTTGATGTTTCGTTAATTGCCGTCTTGTCTAGTACCGGTAGTTATAAACAAGCTTCCATGCATATGAAATACATAATGAAGGTCTGGTCACAAATGGCCTGTTTGGAATTGCAGTATATGCTTCTCTTTAGTGTTCTGGTTTACATAAACCAGTTGAACATGGCAGAATCATACTTAACAGGACGCATCCATAACAGAACCATTTTCATGCTTAAATGCAAGGAAACATGAGGAGGCAGAAATACATTTTGTGGCTAAAAAAGGAATTAAAAGGCAATGACATTCGATTATACTACGATGTAACCTGAGATTATGGCCAAGTTAGAGGCATCCATTGGAATAAAATGAAGACTTCTTGGCTACAAAGAATATGCAATGAAAACCAAAGGCCACTCAATACTGAACATTTAGATGCACAGACATTTATAATTGTAGTGCAACTTTGTAGCTGTTCTTTGCCTATTCTCAATACAAATTACTATTGTAGAACCCCTGTGTCAAACCTTCTATATGTAAGACATTGGTTACTTTGTTGGCTGCCACCATCTCTAAACTTTCAGCAAAAGTTTTCACAAAATCACTATAATGGACAGTCCAGTCCCCATGTGTGTGGGCGATTCTTTTTTCTCTTATACCTTAGATTGGACGCTTGTGAGCAGGACCCTCTTATGTATCTGTATGTCTTATTCTGTCAATTCTGGTTTTGTCATACCCCTTGAATATGTGTATTGTAGGAATCGCTGCGTATATTGTTGGTACTATATAGAACATAATAATATTGGAATCCGGTTGTTTTTTTTTTTTGGTTTTTTTACTCCTATGCATTTTATTTCCCACGTCTTCGCTGTAGAGCATGCAAGCTGAAATCAATGGAGTGTAGCTTACAAAGTATGCAAGTTGCTCAGTTGTTAATCTTTAAATCGTAAAACATAAAACTCACCAGCTGTTTTTTTGACCATCTTTTCTTAAACTGTGTCCGTATCTGTTTTTAAAACATTTCCTTCGTCTTTGCAAGAGCAAACTGTGTGCCATGGGTTGGTTCGTGTGTTTCATAGTGTATCCTTTTGTGTGGCATCCTTTCAAACAAATCATGGAACTATTCAATAAAACCTAGCCTAAGGCCTTATATGTTCCCAATGTATGTAAACTACTGCATATTTTGTTATTGTGCTACCTTTTCATCACATGAATGTAACAATTGAAATTAAACTTGTTGGTTAACAAGTTACCTTCGTGGTAAGCTTCATTTACCTTCATCAAGTATTAAGGAATGATCTGTCTAGGTGTCGGGTTGCTTTTATGTGTAAAATATGTGTAAAATGTGTAAAATACTTGATTTAAATGTTGCTTTAGTTCCTTTTTTTCTTCTGAGAAATTCTTCATATGCCATTTTTAACAGAGCATGAAAAATAGCTTTACATTCCTGTAGAAAATTCAACATGGGAAGTAACGACTCTTTACACTGTCACCTTTGCTGCATACACTTTTTTACGGGGGGATATTATAGCCACACTGAATGACCAAACATGTATGGACACCCCTCCTAATTACTGAGCTTAGGTGTTTCAGCTATACCAATTGCCAAGAGGTGTATGCAATGAAGCACAAAGGTAGCCATCTTCATGACAAACATTGGCAGTATAATGGGTCATACTGAAGAGCTTGATGACTTTAAACATGGCACTGTCATAGGATGCCACCCTTGCCACAATTAATTGTGATATTTCTGCCCCGGTTCACTGAAAGTCCTGTTATTGGGAAATAGAAGCATCTAGAAGAAACTACAGATCGGCCATGAAGTGGTAGACCACACTGAAGTGGCACATAGCACATAAAAATTACGTGTCCTCACTACAGAGATCCGGGGGCTTCATGGAAAGGTTTGAGGTAGGCCCCCTTAGTTTTCGTGAAGGGTAATTTTCATGCTACAGCATCCAAATGCATATTCCAACTAGGGCTTCTTGTCCAACATCAGTGCCTGGCCCCACACATACTCTTTTGGCCGAATGAGGATAAATTCCCACAGCAAGTCTGTATGTATTTTTATTGTGGATTCTAGGAAGCACCTGTTGAATCACACATTTTTGCTTGGCTTTTGCTATCTACCTGTTTTTATTGCTGTTGTCATTATGGGAGCCACCACCCTCCCTGATGGTGCGGCTCATTGGATTCTTTACATGATTCCATATGATATGCATACAGGATGGAGATGTTAGGTTTAGATCCTTGTTTAAACTGCACTTTACGACCAACATTACCACAACTGGAAAAACCTGCTTGGTTCAAATTTCCAGTAGGTGACCACAACGTTTAGAAAAGCAACGTTTGTTTTGGTCTATATAAACGTAGAGCTGCTCATAGAGATCATATGTGTTAAAATCTGAGCCCTGTGCCAGTATGAGCTGAGGCTATGGTTTAGATGCTCTTGTACTGAACTGGTTAAAAAATAAAAAAAAAAAAAACCTGAAATAATTACCTTAACTTTATATTTCTTGAATATCTTCATGTGCCTTCCTGAAGTTCAATAAAACCAGTTTATTTTGTTGGTTAGCATTGAAATGAGGGACAACGGTTTTGTTTTGAATTTTAAAAATGTCAAGAATCCTGGCATGCTTTAGAGGATATGCATGAAACTGAAGGTCGCTAATTTATGCACAAAACTTGAGGTTATCGTTAAAGAGCGTGTCGTGATTGGAGTGTTCCTGCGAGCAGCACGGAGAGCTGTAATTGCAGCTGGAAGAGTACTTGTTGGTTCTGACGTGCTGCTCATAGGAGACTGTATTTATTTTACTGAAGAAGCCTCCGTAAAATATTCATATTTCCTTGGCAACCAGTAAAGACTAGAATTAGGAATGTTTCCTAATGTGAGAGATATAATATTTCCATCTGGTGTGTCGGCTCTCTGTAGTGTTAATAATGAGGACTACCTGTCGTTACCGATGAGTGTTTCAGTGGACTGCCCGCCCAAGCAGAGCTGATACCAATAAATCAATACTGTCATGAATTAAAATCTGGAAGTTATTCTTTATCTGCTTTTATATGCATCTGCATGAAACCTAAGGACCGAAACCTTCAGCAGATGCCCACACATACAATTCTAGCCATTGACAACTAGACCACTTAGTGTACGTTTTTCTGCATTTTAAGTGGCTTATGCCTCAAGCATTGGTTTTTGTCAGTTTTTACGGGTCCCCCTCCCCCCCCCGGAAGTATCATCGATCCTCAGTAAAACAGCCTGATCTTACATGTAAATAGGGCTGATTTAATCTGCTGGGTGGGGACATACCAGCTTGCCATGTTTTGCTGTGTGCATTCCTGACATGAGTCAGTGGAAACCATAGTTTAGGATGTACGGCATTCCTCAGCTGTCACCTCTCAAATACTGCACAATGCTGGCATCTAGTAGTGGCTGAACAGGAAGTATCCGAATCTGACAGTGTACCGCAGCCTTTTAAACTGGCGGAAAGATATTTCACCTAAAGGGGAACTGTCACATCTGAAAGAAACTTCACAGTTGATTCAGGCGGCAAATAATTCATAGCTTTCTTTTTATATGATGCCTTTTTCTATTTTTTAAAGTTTTGATATTCTCCATGACCCATTTATTCTGTTTTGTTGTTTCTTTTCCTATGCTGCGTTTATGCTTTTACTTGCAGCCCAAGGATTGAGTTGTCCAGGACCAAAGCCGGCTTTTCTAGTATTAGATTTGGATACAACTGTACAATTGCTCTGTAATGCTATACACGTATATACAAGAAAATGCAGCCGTAATATGACAACATTCAGCACAACACAAAAATTCTGCCGAAGTAGCATGATAAAAGTGTTTATGTAGGTATCGTAGTGAGTGTTAGTATTTTTTGGCTGGCTCCTAGATCCTAAAGCTTTGGGTGATTTAGCTGTTTTGGTAATATAAAGGATATAGAATATATTGAATGGTACATTTTTTTAGCTGTGTCCCAGATTGTACCCAATTTTATCACCTCTGTGTTGGACAAATTCACGTGGGGGGGCACTGTGGTGAGTGGTGCAGTATGGTTCATTGAGCTTCTCGTATTCTGTATACATATGGGATCAGTGTTAGTAGTATTTAGAAAAGATCATTTGAGATTACACCTTGAAATTCTTTCTTTTCTGAAACCCAGAGTGGAGAGAATCTGAATTCAGGAAAGTGACGAAAGCTGAGGTATTTGTAAAAACTTAGCAGATATGCTTGCGCTATTGTGGGAAGCCTAGGAAAGATACATTTCTTAGGACATAGAAAATAGAAAAAAAAACAGTTTAATATAGCCTTGTCTCCACTAGTGCTATCTGGTTAAAACAACCATGGCCAATTTGCCATTGTCTACTCCTGGACACATCGTCTTGCAAAAACCTAATTCTGCCATGTTTTGTAGCAAGTTGCTAAAATATATTTGAACATTTCTATGGGAATAGCATTTTTAACTGCAATTTTGAGCAGGATAATGTAGTAAAGACCGTTGGTTTCTATTGAATATTCCTTATATTTGTCCCCATTCCGTCAAGATTGTAAGCTTGCGAGCAGGGCTTCTCTCCACCTAATGTATCTGTTTGTCTTAGTCTGTCAATTGTAATAAGTGCTGCGTAAATTGATGGCACTATATAAATAAAAGATACTACTTTGTACCACTTTTCTTAAATGGTTTACCTGCAAACTTCCATTTTATTGAATATACAATCAGCAACTGGTAATATTCAGCTGCAAGCTCTATGGTCATCAAACTTTCCTCAGAGCTCTGCTTTCAAGTGCTACAAACTGTTTAGTTTAACTATTTTATTATCTTCTTTCAGTTTTAAGAAACGCTTCCTTTTAGCAGCGTATTTCATTGCTGCGCAGGAAGTTGCAGTTCTTTGCGGTATGTATGAGCAACTTGGTTGTGCAACAACATAAAGTGAGACCCATTGCCATTGTAACAGTTCCTTCTTCTTGGTCTCTTTGAAACCTTAAACACAAATTGTGCACATCTTTTTCAAGGAAGTGCCCAATATGAGCACCCTAAACTAATGCCTTTATTTTTCCTTTTTTGAAGGGTTATTTATTTACGATAAAAGCCTCTATTTGCCACACATAATGTATTATTTGGGGACACACTAAGTTTTTATATTGAAAGTGTAAGGAAAAAAGATTGTGCGTAAGGAAAGTATTTAAAGGTGTTCCACACTGCCCCGGGAACCCCCTTTAGCAATGAGTGGTGGTTTCAAATGTTGAACTCCGTTTACTGAAAATCAATCATTTTCTCAGAGCAAAAAGGACGATACGATTTTTCTTGCTTTAAAAATATGTTAAGAAACAGTAATTTCCTACTCTTACTATAAAAATACATATTAAGTTACTGCACTTTTTAATATGCATCGTTCCAAAATGTGTTTGTGTGTGGTGCTGATAACACTTTCCTCCTGCCGTTAAGGAAAGGGGCAATTACATATGGGGAAATTCAGCAGAACCCCCCCCCCCTTCCATTTCCAAAACGGATGATGCAAAATGCATATCATGGCTGGAGAGACTTTTAAAGCCATTAACTCATCTTCACCATTTATTTTTTTATAACTACATGAAATGATTTATCTCTGCGTATTGTTCATTTGTTTTGTTTTTTTGGTACCAAGACATCTACTTGCATGAACAAACTTGATATAGCGTAAACAGTGTCTTGTCCAGTTATATCTCAAAGGTCATGGGAACAGTGTTTTGTAGCTTTTAATGTAATGAAATCCTCATCAACAGTGATGTGTTTTTTCAAACAAGAAATGGTTTGTGCAATTTGCTTGTTGTCCCAGGGGGTGATTTTGGAAGAAGCTCTAAATCTTGTAATTCCATGACACGGCAATCTCTATTTTAAAGGGAGAGTAAAACTGGTGTATGCGCATGAATGTATAACCTGCTGTCGGGACTCATCATGGTCTGTCTTAGTGGGAAGTTTTAGAGGAAAGCGAAGCTGAGGGCTTAGCTGCCCTTCAGAGAGTAACCAGGGTGGTGGGGCTGGAGTGTAAATTTCCCCCCCTGGATTGCCTGTCTTAACTGCCCTGTTTAGATATAAGATTTTGAAATAAGTAACAATTAAAAGATAACTATAAATACCAGATGTGAAATATCAGGATATTTGTTTACAGATGAAAATTAGTACTTTGTAGATGTAATATAATCCCACCTTGTGAGGAAAGGTAAGAAAATGAGAAGATACAATCTTATTTTATCTACAACCAAGTAATTTGCTCATTGTTGTTTAATGGTTCAGGCAGCATTTGCAAAGGTGTGCTAGAAGAAAGAGAACTTCAGGGCAGCAAGCTTCTCCTCACCCTGATGCAGGCAATACTGGACTTGGCTACTACTAAATATCTCCAGAACATTTACATACATACAAAAGGTACAAGCTGTAGGTAGCCTGGGTAAATTTACTTGGCAAAAAGCTGTTTCCTTGAACATTGACAACTCCCAATATTCCATCAAGTGGAATGCCATGTCAGGGTTGTAGACTTAAAAAGGGCATTTTATGGATAAAAAAATGCTAAAATTAGTTGAAAGACTAGGTGTTAAATCACTGCACAAGTGTTCACCTTGCCAAGTTTTTGTTGGTCAGATTACATGAATGAGTTTATGATGATGACTAACGCCTTGGGTTCATTAGTTTTATTCTAACAGGCATGTCAAATTTTTCAGATGTGAGTGATCAAGGACATTTATCATTTTTATTAGTACTCTATTAACACTATTCCATATATTTTTTTCCCCAAATTAACTGGCATTGACGAGTCAAATGAAACTAAACAAGTTATCAGAAACCAGTCTCTCGGGTTCAACTGTTGTAATCATGAAATACAACTCCAGTCACTTTTGTAATAGCAAGAACAAGGAGTAGGAAGGTGTTAACCATTTAATGGTAGAGCTGATTAGTGTTCTCTGTCTGGCTATCAGGGAAATGATTTTGAATGCCATATCTGTTCTGATTTGGCCATGTCGAAATATATATAATATACACACAGACTCTCTAACCTTCACAACCCTTACCTTTTCAGCAACCCCTTAAATCAAACAGAAAGCAATGCTGCCTTTTCCTTTTATGCCAATGAATGCCCCTACACAGTCAATACCTTTTTGAGAAGGTAGAAGATGCGCAAAAAAGGCTATCTGACAAGCTAAAATTGAAACTGATGAGTGACAACAAAGGAAAGCCAAATGACTGAATCATTTAAATTCCTCTATAAAACCAAATGAAGTTCCATTTGTGGACTATCCACAGAAAAGCCTACATATCACTACTTAAGAAGCTAACCCCAAATGGTCAAAGCGGGTTTTGTCTTTGCGATTGGAGTGTGGTTAGTGGCTTAATCCTTGTGCTACATGACCGTACAAATTCCGATGCAATCCCATTATTGAAATAAGACTATTGCAAAAAATGGTTACTGAGTTAAGTCTCAGTAGTAGGTAAATTACATGGAGGTAATAATTTGGAATGTTATCCTATTAAAAATGTATAAGTATTATTGTGACAAAAGTATATGGTATCTATTGTTTTACTCTCAGCCAAAATGTTGATGGTGTTGTAATCCAAAAAGTGTACCAACAGTTTGAAATGGTTGGCGTCCTTTTTTTTTTTTGTTTTTTTCATTTACACATTTACGTCATATGATATATTAAACTAAGCATCTAGTGATAGCTCAACAAAGTAAAGTATAAGCAGTTTCCAAGGTCCCCAATTACATTCTCAACTCAGGACTCGGCAGTCTTCAGAAACCCTGATCTATTGTATGGAGGCAAGGAGATCTCCCTACTGCACTAAAAGCGTGCAGGGCATAATAGAACACCCTGGGTTCATAAGGGAAGTAATAGAAGTCTTGAGTAATGAATGGGAAAAACAGCTTTGTGTGTATACTCATGAATAACATTAGGTTTTGCCTACAACAAAGTACACAAGTAAAAAAAAAAATCAGTGGCAAGCTTTTTAAACCCTGAAATTGTCCATATTTCTTTAAATTTAGACAATATGTCAACCACTGATAATGAAACATGAAGAAAACATCATATATCTGGCCACAACATGGTGTGAGAACTTTTAATGTTTTCATTTTATTTGATTTTTACTCAAATGGTTTACATGGCACAGGTATTCCTACACTTACATATATGACAGGGCTGTTGTGGGGGACTGTTTATCATCCTTTTCAGAAGCACGTGTCATGGAATTGTGTACAGAATTGTGTACACAACACCCCCTCCTATGTGGTCTTGGGGAAGCCCAAAACCATGTATAGTCAAGCTAAGTTTGTCGTGCCTCTATAAAGTGATGTCATTCATCCAGCTGTCTGACTTCCAGCAGTAGCAGATATCCTAAAGCGCAGATGCTGCTAATGAAATTCCATTTGTGGGTTTATGTGTGTGTATGTATGTGTGTATGTTCATCGTTAAGTACACTTAGTTGCTTACCTTTTGTGTGTTTTCATGAATTCTGGTTTCTTCACCAAATCTGGCATTTACTTTACGGCATTAGATGAATATGTTCATATTGAAGAAGCCCCTAATTTAGAGAGCACCTCTCACACTTTTCTTTTTAATTTTGCGTATATATTATCTCTTCAGACAGTTGCATAGTCATTTGTGTGTGTCTTCTAACTACATCACCTACGTCATCTAGAAGACAAACACCCTGGCTTCTTCTTATGCTGCCTGTGTTAAACAAAAGTATGGGTCGTTCTTAATCACCCAGGTGGACCCGCTGATAATGAAAGGAAGAGACTTCATAGCGTTGTCATAAAGAATGAGCTCTGTATGGTGTCTGAGCAGGGAAAGTCAGGAATATCACACTGTGAAGTAGTTGAGTTCAAATATTTCAGCTCCGTTAGTTTGCAAACTCCCACTTTAGCGATTAAACCCTATAGAGTATCACCAGTGTTCCCATTAAACTCCTACACGTTTTTGAAGTACTAATAGAGCCTCTGAGATGCTCGCTGAATAGTCATTGAATTTTAAATCCTTTCTGCTGACTTTAGAGCTCCCCTGCCTTGAGCAAAGAGCAACGCTTTCCTGACAATAACTATGGAATTTTATGTTCAGTTTTTACAGATAAGTGGATAATGTATACAGTCAGAATTTCTTTCTGCTTTGGTCAGTAGATCTATGGATCACTATGAAGTGGGATGAATGATTTCAACTAGAGGGATGTATACATTATATTTGCTTTTTCGTATACTGTATACGTTAATCTAGTGTAGTTCTGACGTGAGCTTGGTTTTGTTGCGTGTTCAAATACACTTTGTCTGCAGATATGGAAATCACCATTGTGTGCAGTCGTGTCCTATTTTGGTACATCTAAACTCAAACGCCAACTGAGATTGTTTGCATAGGAAGGACTTCATTAGCACCTTAACAAACAATGGCCCGGTATCCCTCAAGTGTTAAAAACCCAGAGGGGCTAATTACCACAAAACAGTATCATAAAGGCTTAGTTTGTCTAGTAGATTGAGACAATATGACAATCCTAAATACATGCAAGAACCCACTTTATATCTGTTAAAAAGAATAGCGAAGAGTAATATAGAAATCTGGTGACAGAACCTCTTTAAAATGGTCCTCTCTAAATAACACCCTGTGAATAGTTTGAACCGTAAATCTGGTGACTGTAAAGAAACCTTATTGATTCACTTAATAAAACGGTGTTTACGCTGCTTGAATTGATTATTGAAAGTATGGTAAAATAAGTTACAAATTGCGACAAGTGCCCGGCGTGCAAAGCTTTATTCTGTAGCGTAGTACACACTAGGTAATAATGCAGTTTTCTTATAGTTAAGATTGAATTTCTCTATATTGCCCCCCAAACAAGTACACAGTGCCTTACAGGGTGAAATAAATATACATAATTGCAACTGTTAAATCGGTATCTGTTGGATATTTTAAGATATTTTATGTTTCTGCTCAAAAATATGGACAAGATCACATTTGCTTTGTGTAGGAAAAGTGCAGTGAACACCTACATGTTAAATGTTACCTCCCAAGGTACTACCTAGGATCTGCAATGTATTTGTGATTCCCCTACTGTGTGTTAAAGATCAATCTGGCAACATCTCAAGCACCATGAAACCAGCTGAATTGGTTTCCTCTGATGTTCTTAAAATATACATTTCTTATATTCACTCTATTCATAAAGAAACATATGCAGGGGATAATGCTAGCAGACACTCGTGCTGCTCTTAAACGCCAGCTTTATTTGTCCAGCTCTATATATGTGTACATATTTTGCCGTTTTAGGCCTGCATTGACGATAACCTGGATATGGTCAAGTTTCTTGTGGAGAATGGAGCCAGTATTAATCAACCAGATAATGAAGGCTGGATACCACTACATGCTGCTGCTTCCTGTGGATATCTTGACATAGCAGAGTAAGTTGTTAAATTCAGATGACTGCCAAGCAAAGCACTGACATGTTGGTTATTGATATGTGAGAGAACTGGTGACCTCCTTCCTTGAGTGCATAATTATTTTAAATGAGTTATCCATTCTTTTAGAGTCTAGTTGTAATAGTATGTGTATATATATATATACATATATATATATATATATATATATATATGTATATACAACCACACGCACAGTATACAGAAGTAGGAAAAAGTAAATTAGCACTTTGGATTTACTTGATGTTCTGCATTAATTCATAAAATGTGAATCTACACCTAAGTCACAAGTATAAAAAAAAAAGACAACATCCTTAAATGAATACAACACACCAACAATGATAATCTTTCACGTCTTTAATATCTAAACCCATTAAACATTCAGTGTGGTGGTAAAAGTGAGTGAACTGTTGGGTTTAATAACTGGTCGAACCTCCTTTGGCAGCAATAGCCTCATATAAGTGCATCTGGAACTGCTTAAGCTCAGCCATATTCCTAGCATTTCAAAGGGGTTCTTCCCGAACAATTCAAATTTTCCCAGTAGCATTGAGGAGTATCAAGGTAGCCTTTCGCAAACTTCATGCAAACAGAGATGTTTAATTAGACAACACTGACTCCACGCCTGTTCAATGTTTTAAATATGATGAACAGATTTGTTAACCAGTTCCAGTGATTCCTTCAAGCCATACACTATTACTCTAGGGTTCTTTTTTATGTCCTTCAGCATTCTGTCTTCTGCCCTTTGGACTCGGCTGGGCACCCACTTCTAGGGAGAGTAGCCACAGGACTAAATTGTCTTCATGTATAAACAATTCGTCTAACTGATGAATATGTAACCTTTTCCAGCTTTATGCAAATCAGCGATTTTTGCTTGTTGATCTTCTGAAATTTGTTTTTGTGATGCATGGTTCACATCAGCAGATGCCCCCTGAGAATAGCAAACTCAAGTTTGAGTGGGTTTTTTCTATGCCAAAGTAGTTCTAAAGCACACCTCCAATTCCGTGTTTCTGATTTCTCACATTGGCCAACTCCTGACTCCAGTTAGCTTTTGTTGAAGTGGTTAGCCTAGGATTTCTCATAGCTTTTCAAACTCACACTGTGAATTTTGGAATTATGTACAATATAATAAGTTTGTGCTATTAGTTAAAATAGATTGTGTTCATTATTGTTTAGAAGATCATTTAATATTTTAAGAAAATGTATACAGAAATGCTGGTAATTCCAAAGTTCACCTCTTCTTATCACTTTAAGTGTATGTATATAAGTGTGTGTGTGTGTGTGTGTGTGTATATATATATATATATGTATATATATATATATATACATTGTAAATATTTGATATCTTGACATTTAGTGGAACTGTCATCCGTATGGCATGTGCAGTGTAATGTTTAAGCTGCAAATTGCATTTTTCCCTTTTCTTTGCAGATATTTAATTAGTCGAGGAGCTAATGTAGGGGCAGTAAATAGTGAAGGAGACACTCCACTAGACATTGCGGAGGAAGAGCCCATGGAAGAACTCCTTCAGAATGAAGTAAATCGGCAAGGTAAAGTGCGAGGTTTATGCTCTAGAACAATCAGCGCCTGCTCTTTTCTGGGTTAGTGATTCTCAAACATTTTGCTTGGGAACGAGTTGAAATTGATCTGTCACTTGACCAATTTTAATATATTACACCAAATGTTGGTTATTAGTTGTGCCACGTCAAAGAAAGCTCTCAAGTTTCCATATATAAATAATTGTCCCAAAAAAAGCACCAGTTATGGGAGGTTTAAATAAGTAAATGCACTTATTCAAAGAGGGCATCACCTCACCACATAACTCACAAAATTTAGGATGTCCTAATCGTTTTTCAAAGCTCGTTTTACATAGCTTGATGTAATTCCTTAGAAACTAGGGAAGTTCAGTTTCCTGGATTGTTCCCCACTTTATTTTGCAACAAGTTGAGATAAAAGGACACAATTCAAACTGCCTCTCCTCTCGATGTTTATTTTGACCCAGCCAGGGGTTGAGGTCTCTTGTAAGCAAACCACATTTCAGGTTGTATTAGATCAGCAGTTCTCAACCTGTGGGTCGCGACCCCTTGAGGGTGGAACAACCCTTTCACAGGGGTCGCCTAAGACCATCGGAACACACGTATTTCACAATAAATAATTACATAATTTTATGGTTGGGGGTCACCACAACATAAGGAACTGTATTAAAGGGTCGCGGCATTAGGAAGGTTGAGAACCACTGTATTAGATGGGTTTATACACCTAGAGTTAATATCTAAAATATAACTGTACACCATGGTTTCTCATCTCAACCGTTTCTTGTGTGGTTCTCCCTTGCAAGATCACATCTTCTGCCTGCGCTTGCGTGATGTACCCAAGGGCAGTCCCCGCCTTTCTGGGACTCTTTTTGCGCTGACAAGACCCCCAGTGCACATATGTAGTAAAGTATTCCAATTCTAATTTAAATTAGGATGCTTTCCTGTCACTGCTTTAGCTGCTTGAAGCAGTTTCTCTTAAAGGTAAGTGAATTATTTCAAACTGGTTTAAGAATGCATACTAAAGCACATACACAGTACTTTAATATACATTCTTCATTAGTGAGGCTGGATTACATATTACACAGAGAATTCACACAGCTACAGTTGAACACCACTAACCTAGTAGCAGCTGAAATTCCATGACTTCAGTTGTTAAATGCTGAAGAAAGTGTTCTTTTCTTCTGATAGGAAACAATTGTGGAATGGCTTTAAATGTCGTGGATGCCAAAGTGCTTAGAGCAACGAAAGAACAATAATGTCTTTTTATCCACTCGTGTCTGTACGTTGTTTTATTGATAGTGAAATATGGTACAAAGAATAATTTTGGAAAGTTATCAAAATTAGTCTAGTACCTTTTATGGGTTAATTTTATAGTCAGATATTGCATGTCTGTAAAGCTTTGACTATAATTGGCACTTTTTGGGACTGCTTGTTTATTGGAGGCTGTTTGCCTTATTTTAGTGAAATAATTCTGCGGTTGAATCATTTTATATTATGGACGAAGCCTTTATTTTGTGTTAACTTAGAACCTATCACACATTTTTTTTCCTTTGAAGATTTTTTTAAGTTAGCTTCCTCCGACCAAAGGTCTAAGGGCTTGCCTAGGACAAATCTGAATGTATTTAATTTATCACAGAAGATTTTTCCGGACTTCCCAGTCGCCGTCCGGAAGACACAAAGCATATACTTGAATCTCGTGTGTCTTGGAATATTATCACGTTTAACTGTAACAATTGTCAGTAAGAACAGTATGCATTGTACTTACTGGAAGATATTTGCAACTTTTGATTACCAGTCACCCGAAAACAATGCATTACGTTACATTTTGTCATTTGTTTTTAGCTATGAAAGGTAGATGCTGTGGATCAGAACCATACAGATTTTAGCAGATTATGCAGACAAATCACTTTAAGTAACTATGTGAACGATGCATTGTTACCAGGGTTGTCACTTATTCCAGAGATTGGTGCATGGGAAAAGATTATTCCAAAATACACCTTCAGATTGGAGACTTTATGATAGTGGGGTATGGTATTTCCTCAAATGTCAATATTCATATGTGTCATTAAAGACAAAGGGGTAATAAAACTGGTACTTTTAAACATTACCGTAAAGCAACCTGCTGACTAAACTCCCCACAAGGAAAATTAGCGTTCTGGGGAAACATTCTGCTAATTATCTGCAAAAGTACCATGGAACCAGAGCCGGCCTTAGGTGTTCTGGCGCCCTGTGCGGACTACTCCTCTGGCGCCCCCCCCATCCCAAAAAAGGAATAAAAACTTGTAACAAAACTCCCCTTTCTCACTATCTATCCCCCTGTATCACTATCTACCACCTCTGCCCCTTCTCACTGCCCTCCCTCTTCTCACTGATCCCCCCTCTGCCCCTTCCCCTTACTTACCTTGTTGAGTCCTGCAGTGGGAGCGGGAGGCGTCCGTCTTCCCGTGGTGCGCGCTTCACAGCTGAGCGCCGGAACAGCAATCACATTCCTATCATGCCCAGGCATATCCAGATTCCAGGATGTACTTGCAGACTTGGCATGATAGGAGTAGGATTGCCCTA
>VKOC01020867.1:0-65767 GCA_009364415.1 Spea multiplicata | reverse complement strand
TGTGTGTGTGTGTAAGGGCAGTGCATGTATGTATATGTCAGCCAGCAAATCAACCAGCAAATCACCGGTAGGGTACATCGCTTGCCGTGACTGGCTGGTTGTTGTACGCTGGGTAGAGGGGTAGTCTTATACGGCGAGTATAGTCCAAACTCTATATTTGGACTGTAAAAGTTGGGGGTCGTCTTATACGCCCAGTCGTCTTATACGCCGGAATATACGGTACTTAAATGTCATTTCATGTATGTGATGAAGCAACATTTCTAGAGCTGTCAGCTCCTTGAAGCTTTGATGTCGCTTCGGTGGAAAACTATTATTCCACAGCTTTGGGATAATTGGAAAATACGTTCATGTAGCAGACGCAAACAATGCGAAACAAAAAAATGAGGACTTCAAGGAGGTGTCCAAATATGTATAAAAGAACTTAAAAGCAATAATCCATGCAGACACAAACGTGCGCTTCGTACTGTACACGCTTCAATACTCGAATGGGTTAAATCAAATTAATTAAAAGTAATAAAATAAATAAATGCTAATTTTTTTTAAAAAAATGTAAAAATCTAAATTCAGACATTACAGCACACCAATTGTTGGTTATAAATCTCACAATAAACGTTTTTCTTAACAAACAGATTTTTATATTTTCATCACAGAGTTCAATATCAAGTAGTAATAAAAAAAAAAATGTGTATTTGGAGTGGGGAAACATGGTGTGGAGAGGAAAGCTAACGTGGTTTATTTGTTAACATCCAATAGATGCAAAAAGCAGCGTGTTGCTTCCTCTTTCTGTTATAATTTTTAAGATGATTTATTATGGACATTTTCTTATAAATTATACATAAATTAGCACTGGACACACAGACTTTCTTCATAAGCATATATTGTAAGGGGACGTAGAGGGCACTCTCCTTGGGGTCACATCAGCTCGCAGCTAAACAGTAAGATGATTTTAAGTTTGAAAGTATTCTGGCTGCGATAGATTTCCGTGGGTATGAGTATACAATATAATCTGTCCTTCTGGGATTTCTGTAGCCTATGATTAAATGTGTAATGCACAAAATGTGTAAAAGGTGTAAATGCGAGCTCCAGGAGTCATGATTTTTTGTCTGTAAAATGTGGGAAACCAATTTCTGTTTTGTATTTATTGTGTTTTTTTGGTGCACAGCACACCTTTGTGGAGCTCCAGAGGATTGCCCAAGTTTCATCAATTTTAACATTAATATTAATAAGAGTTGCATACTCATCATTTTTTAGGTAAAGGCACTATAGTGTTTCAAAAGAAGAAGCTATGTAAAGGGAGACAGGGACACAGAAGTAGTCGTCGGAGATGGTAGGGAGTGTCACGGACTGGGTCCAAACAGATGACTGAAAGGACCCAGCGCACCCGAAGATTGTATGCAGGAGTCACAGTGCAGTAGTGGAATTTGGACAGGGCCTGGTTGCAGGGTGACCACACTCACCCAGGTGTTGAGCACCTAGGGTTGTGCAGCCAAACACCAGCGCCCTGATATGGCAGCGGATGAAGTCCAGAATGAAGTGAAGATATATCCTGCAGGCATCCTGGAGCAGGCATGAAGCATATCACTTGAATCACGTGCAGGATGCTGCAGGCTGGGAGTATGGAAGCTAAGCAAATGGTATAGCAGAAACACAACAAGCAAGGGACAGGGAGACCAGGCACGAAACATAACCAGACAAGACATACATGTTACAGGGCACTACAGTGAACCAGACAAGGAATAAACATTACTAGACAAGATATACATGATACAGGGAACAACAAAGGACAGGGAAGAAGGCAAGGAACACAGGGGAAGGAGAGAGAGGAACCAGAATCCTCAGATGATACAAGGGAGAAGGGCAAAGGTACATAAGAGACACACAAAGATGAATACAGAAACTAGCCTAAGACTGATTGATAAACAATTGGAGATTCCGTCACATGATATGGCCATAGTATGCTTAGCCCACCACTACGCCAAAGTACTCCAATGACGGTGGGTCCTAACGCTAATCCCTGCAGACAGTGGTACGAAACAAACCAAACACATAGCACTGAGACATACCTTTAGACTGAAGACATAGACAAACAGAACACACGGGAGGGGCACACCTTATAAAGGAAACAGAGCTGAAGCAAAGTGCTGAAGCAGAAGCAAGGAATGGAAGATCAGAACAAAACAAAAGGAAATCCAGGAATGGATCGAAGCAAAAACTAAAGCAAGACAGATATGCAGCTCCGCAGCCTGGGCAGAACGTGACAGGGAGACATTGAGACAAAGAGTAAGAGTGTGAGAAAGTGAGCCTTTCTGGCCTCTGGGGGCTCCAACCCCATACAAAGCTCCCTTTTTCCCCAATATATTTGTATACACATACACACAAAGTGCTAAGTGCTTGTACTATCTAATCATTAGGTAGTAGATATGTCAAATCAGGATATAGTAAATGCAAATTAGGAGAGAATTGACTAAGATGACAGAAGGTCTGTACAGATGCGATATGATCTAAGTAGTGTCAGATTCTTGCAATGGGGAAAGGTTTGTGTTCATTAGAACGGAGATGTGAAGAGTCTGTGAGTCTGGGGGATTTGAAGTGTCATATAAGCTTCTATGTATAATACAACAGGACATGAAATTCATCCCCGGGTGTCAAAAACAACCATGAATTTGTGTTCACTGATCCTCCTGTCTTTGTGTCTTTCCTTTCAGCAGTATTATTTGCAAAACATTGTAATATTTACAAATCTTTCAAGATGTTGATTTCTGGCCCACTGGAGTGACAACCTAATTGCAGAGAATGGATGACGCATTTGAGATTTGTTTTTTGTCTCAGTGTTTGTTGTGTTCTCGCTTATCACAAATACTGGAAAGTAACAAAGGATAAAAACAGAGTTTGATTATTCCATTTCATGTTGTAATGATTTTCATCTCTGGCTCTTTGTGAGCTAGTTTGTGTGTTAACTGTACTGGCTGGATATTGGATATTAAAACAGTCAATAGTGGAACTGCGACATAGTTGTGCTCCCTTTAATTATTCTTATTCTTCTGTATATAATTATGTGATTTTGCTAGCCTTCTCTCTGTGACGTAGCATGCAAATTAACTCCTAATAATAATTCAATCTTGTTTGTACATAGTGATGTAATAAAATGTCACAATTAGCAATTCAAAACATCCTTTTGATCTATGCACTTGCTTGTGGTAGGCTAGACAATCAGTTGAAAGGACAGTGACTGTGGAGGTGTGTGTTAGTCTATACATACAATAAACACAGCACTTAATACATTTACTTAACAATAAAGTGATAGTGCTAGTTTTAGTAATTGAGCTATTTTAATTAAAGATAATTATTGTCAAATTCACAATAAATAAACCCCAATGTAGGCCACTTTAAAACAGACAAGGAATGGGTAGAATTAACACAATTGCATCTTAGTACACTGACAATCATTGGTGATATGGATGGGCATTCACTTTGGGGACACGTCAATTTTGGTATCCGCTGAATGGACTGATGATAGATCTTTGGTGGCTGATGACGTCACACATTAAAATAAGGAATGTAGATCTATCGGATAACTGTATTTTGTTGTTTATACTCACAACTTTATGTTTATAGGATTTGTGGCAAAAGGGGCATAGCTAGTATATTAATTGATTACCCCTCCCCCTCCATTTACCTTTACAAAGAGTGCTAAAACAAATCAGTTGCTCACATAAGTCGCTGGAGCGGGGTCTTGACTGCTTCTCACACATACACATCCATGTTCAAACACTTACACATATACTTCCATGCCCACTCACCAACATTTATACATACATGCTCATATTCACCCCCTTACCTCAGCCTCAGCTATCCCTCTGGCTATGAGCAGCCTTAACCGTGGGGTCACGTAACCTCGCATTATGTGATCCTGCTACGTTCCTGCCTCTCTGGATCTCCTATAGTGATCCTCTGTTTAAAAACGTAAAAATGTACTATGTACGGGAGCCATTTTTGCCCTCCAGAACATAAAGGAAACCAATGTGTGTCAGGTATTAGGGCACCTGAGGGATGATGCAAAGCATACATTGAAGATATTTTAATTAGTGCCACCTAAACCTCAGGCATTTTTTTGCCATTGTCCCTATTTTGTTAATATATTATTCATATTATTTAAAAAATATATTATTTAAAAAAAATGTAAAAAGAAAACATAGGATCAGTGCACACTAACCGTGAAAAACAAAAAATTTGGTTAAACAAACACATGGTGAAACTGCAAAAAAGCAGTTTAAGGTCATGAAGGGGTTTAAGGTCATAAAGGGGTTAATTTTTTAGGTGTTAAAAGGTTTACTGACTCTTTAACAGCACAATTGTACACTTTATTAGCTTTTGTTCTACAAGTTTATGATAACTAAACACAATGATTGCGAAATAAAAGACAATTTGCATAGCTTCATCACTTCTATATAATTGTTATGTTTAGTTTTGTTTAAATCCACCCTGGGTGGAGCATTTCTACTAATCTGAAAGGGAAAAAAAATCATGTTGGAGTCCTCTTTCCATGAAAATAGTTCATTTTTTAGTTACAGGATTTAGAAAGTGACATTTCTTTCTCATTTAACTCCTGTCATGCTCTACTTAAAACCAGGAAGCATTAGCATGTTGCATTTCTTGCACATGCTCAGTGGTACTCCCACTGAAGTTACTGAACCAGCAGCCAATCACGTGTATGCTGGCAAAGTATCAATGTTCAGAGAGCATACAGGTAATTGGCTGCTGCAACCAAGAATTGGGGGTTCTACCTAGCATGTGCAAGAAGCGTACCCTGGTATGCTCTCTGGTCTCAGCAGTGGGAGCTGAGGGAGGAGTTTAATGGGACAGAAGAATTACAACGACTAAAGGAAGCCTGTACCTATTTGCAAGCAGTTAGTACAAAAGCACTCCAATGTTCATGTAACAATACAACACTTAAACAAACTAAACATAATATCCCGTCCACAGCTGCTATCCCTTCTTTTTTCTTCTGTAATTGCTTGCATAGTACATGTGATTAATTACTCAGGAAAAGGATCACATCTGTGCTTTGAAAGGATCTGATTGAGACCCTCTAATGCTGAATAGACTGGTGTTGTGCATCTGTTTGATGTGAGATTTGCAAATCTGGGCAGATATGATATCAAACGAAGGTGAATGGTATCCTAGCGAACTACAAAACCGTATATCATATAGCTGCATTCATTTCATTGTTAAACATTAGGCAAATAATTATACATTTTTTCTAATAACAATAGTTTTCAGTCTCTTATCTTCTAGTGCCGTAGTTAACATGCTTAAAAGCAAATTATATCTGAAACCAAGTGAAGCATACAATTTATCAAATATGTTGTTTCCTTTATAATTTATGCCATATTTGACAATATTGATATCAATTTTTTTTTTCAAAAAAGATTCCAAGGATATAATAGCACAATTTTTTTAAAATGTTTTTTCAATTGTCTTCATGCAAAATTATCTTCAGTTTCTACACGACTTTGGGAAACTACTCCTTATATTTTAGATTTTTCCATCGGATTTTCTTTTGCAAGGGAATAATCTAAAAGGGGCTGCAACCTCAGCTATATAATACAGCATACCTATTGATACAATAAAGGATACCATAGACACAGGGCTGACACACATGTTTTACTGATATTTAATGGTATTTGTGACACTATACAGTGGCCCGGTGGGCATTTTCCCTCTAGATAGCTTCAGAATGCGACATCCATAGGGGGGGGGGGTGGAATCTAGGGCAGCTTTGACTGTTGGAGGACTCCTCACTGACAGCTGTGTCCATCAACAGTCATGGTGAAACAATTGCTTTTTAGTACATCTAATGCCAGTAGCCATGATAAATGAAAATAGTGTAGGGCCTCTCTGAGCAAAGGGCCCGGAGCAATTGCCTTGTGTTGGCCAATTGGCAAGACGGTCTTGGAAAAGTGGAACTGTCCCTTTCACAGCTTTTAGCATAACTAAATGAATTTATCAAAACTACCTATAGCTTTTTATTTCCCAGGTGGTATCATTGTTTTGGAGGTATTTGCCGGTAGTTTAATTTGTATTTCTCAGTGAAGTTGAGGTTTCTGGCAAATTATGCCCCAGCCTTCTAAATGAATTTCCTATGTTCAATTTATCTACCCTACCCTCATAAGCTAGAATGTGCAATTAGCCTTTGCTTTCTTACAGCATTGCTCTCTTACAGCATGATGCCACAAAGCAATTTCAAAAATCATTAGAGTGTGCTATACAAACATCAAATGTTGATGTCGATGTCACATTTTGCACATGGAGGGTGCACAGTCTTCCCATGTTCTCAACTCACTCAGCTGCACGAGGTCATTATAACAATAATGATTATATACGTTTGCAAAACATACACATTATAATGTTTGTGCAGTCTCAATGGTTTAAGGTATTTGTACATGCGGAAGTATCATTTAGCTGCACTGGGAATACAAATGTGTAAGAACAGAATCTAAGCGTTTGTAAATGCTTAGAGATCTTCATTCTATAACAACTGTATGAGAATGAGGTGGTGAGGAACTGGCAGGGGTAAATGGTCCCACTGGGTATTTTACGATATGGATATCTATCTAACATATCTTACATAACTTCTTCCCTTGGTAATTCATTAGATAATATAATAGATGAGTAGAGGATGAGAGACCTTTTGTTGAAGAACAAGCCTCCAGTCTTTTTGGCCCAAAAGAATGTCAGTCTTAGCCATCTTTTTGGTATTAAGAATTTTCTTAAGAGGCCCTAGAACCTAATCTTATCCTGGCAATCAGATTTGTTGTTATCAGATTCTTTGTTTGTATAGACAGACACTCAGGTCTTGATGTAGAGCGGTGCCTATAAGGGATCAGAGGTATGAGGGAAAATCTGTTTTGCTAGAAAAGGTTACAAAAATAAACAGTAGATCAAGTTGTCATTTAGTACCACAATAAAACTTGAGCAACACTGCTCAATGTCTACAGCTGTCTCACCTCAACTATTCAGTGATAGAGGAATGGTCTAGATTTGTGAAGTATTTAAAGGCTATAAAGTGCATCCTGTTCATCCGTATAGGGTCAGAAAAGTAGGACTAAGCAAAGGCAAGATATTCTTTACCGCTAGGGATGGGAGCAAAAGCAAGTACGCTAACCAAGAGCCTATTATTGTTTACTGGGGACAACAAGGCAGCCCCGGCACTTTAAGGCTGGTGGCTGCCTGACACAAGAATGGAATGGCTGCTGAGCATGATGGGCCGCACCTTAAGTTTTTATGCCCACTGTCATATACAGCCAGTGGCCACACAATACAGGACCCAACCAGCCACTGGAGTAGCAGATCGGGTTTGTATGGTGCAATGCCTGGCAGCGGCCCGTTGTGTCATATGGCCTGTCTGGGTCTACTTTCAACTCATGGAGTTCCCTCAAGCCATCCCGGATCAGTGTGTAGTTACATAGGGTGAAACAAACTCTTGTGAAGCTCAGCTCTGCCAAGTAGCCATAACTGTTGACCCAGAAGGAGGTTGCAAAAACCCCAATAAGACTTTCATCCAATATATTCTTAACTTGTTGCGTTCTTTCCTTGCATGGACATTATCTACGCTGACCTACATAAATACCAAGTAGGTCATTTCCATCGAACAAAGTTTGCAAAAAAAAATAGGATCAACCATCACGTGTAGACTTCCATTATGCAGCCAAACCTCAAAGCGACTACTTTGTAAAGGTGTCTGTAGAATGTTTTGCCGTACATAAAACGCGTCCAGTGCTCATGCTGTAATTACTCTCAGCAGAACTTCAGATTGGATGACCAGTCTAGACCTTAGGCCTGTGAGGCTAATACCTGTTTAACAATGCAGCGGTGGATAATTGGTCTCCACATTCCTGTCTGTCTCCTTAGCTACGGACAGGTAACTAAGCAGAACATAGATAACTTTGCCTTGCAGTCTAGCAAGCTAGAAAAGACTTACAGGTGCTCTCGGTTCAAAGCACAAGCGGCTATTTAACCCCTTTCCAGCAGCTAGATGTACGTATTCTACGTGTGGTTATGAGGGTTTACCAAGAGGTTATCATCATAGCCAAAACAATCCGGCCGAATGAGATCAACCTATATTGTTTAAAAGATACAATAAGCATATTTATTAAAAAAAACCCTAGCTGAATGATTATTCCTCCCCATCTAGTTATCTCTCTCATATT
The DNA here is from genome assembly GCA_009364415.1 of Spea multiplicata. Classification (NCBI taxonomy): domain Eukaryota; kingdom Metazoa; phylum Chordata; class Amphibia; order Anura; family Pelobatidae; genus Spea; species Spea multiplicata. The sequence continues at coordinate 57,557 of VKOC01020867.1, read as the reverse complement.
GTTACGCTGCTGATTGTTGTGAAAATACATGTTATAACAATATATTTTTTATAATAATGTTATTTACAGTGTGGATATGATACATGATGAATGTGGCAGCAACCACAGTCACTGATTTAGTACACACTGAAACTAATTCAGTGCTATTTGTGTATGCATGGAATGTGTATATTTATACTGTCTAGAAGTGTAGAGGCATTCTCATCATTTCTCCATTTAGTAAATAAACCCCATAGTTTCACACCTAAAAAAACATAAAAACATCTCTGAAATTTGATTCCCATCATGATTGAAGTTCATCAAGTGTAAAATGGCTTTTCAAGCATGAGACCCCAAAATGTATTGTTCCAACTTTAAGAAAAACTGTATTTTATAATTGTAAAAGTTCAGTCCTTAGTTGGTCCTTGTTTTATGTCCAGGGCTGACTTCTAGTTGTAAATATGTTGCTACCATCTTTACTGATCTGGGGTGCCTAAATCATGGGGGTGCTGGGCAATGGGGTATGCTTCCAAGGGAAGCAAGTCTTTTGTGGTGGCAGCCCTTGGGCACCATGCCCTATTAAGGCCAAATCCCTGTGCCACTCATTCCTCACTCAATGTACTTCTTTTGTGATCAGAATGTTTTGTATATACATACAATATTTATGTAAAAACATAATGCTAAAATGAAAAAAAAATGCGCAGGGTTGCCAAAAAGGGATTTCATTTCATCTAGGGATTGCCTAGGGTGTCATTTGGTCTAGGATCACACACTGTGACACTTGATGAGCACAAAGTCTATGTGCACGTGCAAAACTTTATGGGATTTGGGTGATTCAAGACTTAGTTTTATGACATCATAACCCAGTGCCGTAATAAGGTAAAATCATTTGCAGAGATAAAATAAACTAGTATGTAAATGTACACATAAAAAAAGTTAATTAATAATACAAGAAGGATTACTTTCACTAAAATATATCTTGTTTATTATGTTTGGTATTTCATTCACGCTGTGAAAGAGTCATTTCTTTTTGAAACGTCCCTATGGTATCTAGTACCCACCATACTTTTAGTTTCCGCAAAACTGAGAAAAGTGTCCAGAAGAGTCAACAAATTTCTAGTTCATGTCAAGCTTCTGCTTAAAGATTAAGATTTGGGATGCCTTGGCATGGCAGTCTTGGCTTAATGCCCCCTCACAAGTATGGTATTTTTAGCAATAAGCCATTTCCTTCATTTTAGCTGCCTTTCACATTTTGTTTATTGCTTCCTTTAGAGAAGTAAAAATAGTTACATACTTAAAAGGGAACTCTCACAGTTTATTTTGCATATTTACCTAATAATTAGTTCCCGCTTTTCCCAGTGTGATTTATAGGCACTAAATCCAGTATTAACTACAGATGTCATTTTTCCTAACTGGACTTGATCAGGTACCTTCAAGTCATGTGATCCCTTGGCCAAAGATAAAAATGAGAAAGAGGCAAAGGTGGGTTTCAAACGGAGAAGGTGTTTATTAAACACAAAGATAATCGGAAACATAAAGTAATAATATTAATAAACTTGGTAACATTCTGTAAACACATTTTCAACCAAGCCCACAGGAAACCACAATAGACGAACTTGAGATCTTGCCATTGCTTGCATACTCCACATGCTGGAGGCACAGCACGGCCTCTTCAGTAATACCACCCACTGGGTAAGCCCACACCGAGCTTCCAGGCTGGTGACCCCAGCTGGTTGCCCAAAGACATTCAGCCTCTACACTAGGATGGTCCTTCAATGCCTCGCATTGCCAACTCCATATTTGTCACCTACAAGAAAACACCCAACCCCACCCAAAGACCTATTCCTCCTAACCCCCTCCAATTACCACATCTCCCTGTCAAACCTGGTCACGCACCCCTTCACCCATTAGGTAGTGGCCTTTTCTTTGGACACTAAGCGCCAGTGTTAGCTTGAGCTGACTTCAGGGGCCGTCTTTGAAACCAGAGTATTGTTTCAAACATAGACGCATTTTGGCATTTTTGTGACAGTATGTTCTTGTAGCATCAATATTTACGTGATTACATCATACATTGCCTTACGTGTAATGTAATCAGTGCTATGTTCAGATCAACATGCGACATCCAGGTGAGTACTCACATAAACCATAGGGATAAATTATAATTTTACTATTTATGAGACTTTTTGTGACAAGTATTACATACACAGTCCTTACAGCCATAGGACAAAAGGATATAGAACTATGGTTGGAGTTCCCCTTTAAGCCATTCCACTTCGCTGTTTGAAACAGCTACACATGTAAACAAAAGTGAATTAAAACAATATAGAAACCAGAGTACACACTTAATATGAAAGATATAGGTGCCACTATTCTAAAAAGCTATAAAAGCAACTCTTAAAATAAAAAGTTTACAATAATTTGCTATGGGAAAACAGCAAACCACAGCGGTCTTTCACACAGGATGTAAATGTAAATTTGTATCTATATGTGAGTGTGCATATTTGAGTGTTACTGTATAAATTAATGTAATTAAAGAAAACATTATGCTATAGAGGCTGTGGGGACAATATGGGGGGGGGCTGGGAGGACATTACAGAAGCTGTCACTTTTTTGAAAGTAAAGCAAATTTCGTCCATTAACACGAAATGGATCAGAAAACAGTGGCTCTTTATCACTCACATCACTCCTGTGTTCCAATAGCACGTTGTGTTCACTAATCCGAGTTTCATTGTAAAAGGCTAACTGATCATTAGAAAACCCTTTTGCGATTACGTTACACAGCTAGAAACCCAAATTTGTGAACGGTAGTGTATATGTATGTGTGTGTGCGTGTGTATATTTAAATCACTGTGTATGTTAGTGTATAAAATAATGTAAGCAAGTGTAAAAGAAAACAGATCCAGATGTAACACATGTATATAAATACTTAAGATTCATATTTCTACTCTGTAAAAGAAAGGGTGCGAGCAGACTGAAGTTTAACGGGCCAGCTGATGTAGATCTCAAATTTTTTTTTTTTTTTTAAAAACTCTTTTAACCTTGTCATGATTTTTTCGTTATGACATCATTATGATAAAATTATCGCGGCATCATTAGGGAATCATCAAAACATACTAAATTAAACATACTGTAAAAGTTAACCTGGTTTTGATCTTTTCATTAAAACATTATCATGATACGATTACCATATCTTCATGGTATCATTGGGGGATAATTAATACATCTTAAAATATCCAAAATGTGGTGTAAAAGATCTTTTTAATGTTACTTTGATCTGTTCTTTATGAAATCAACATAAGATTATGACATCATCAGGGAATCTTCAAACCTTGTTATAATCTTTAATGTTGTGTGACCCCGCACATTAAGTGACTGGTTTCCCCCATGCGTGCTTCGATACAGGCGACCCATTAAGCAGCAGGGAAAAGCATGGGGGGAGGGGACTTGTGGATATCCATCAGTCTAAAATAATTTAAAATCACACAATAACAAACTGATACACAATAGAAGATGGCCCTGTTCTTGCTAGGTTACAATCTAGCAGGAGGTTGAGGACAACGTTAAACAGTGGGAGAGGAAATAGCCCTGAGAAATTAAATGGATAAGGCCCATCAGACCCTTCCTTCAGAGGCTTATTGTTTGAAAAAAAAACATTATAATTATTATAAAACCATTATTGGATGTAAATATCAAATATCCACACAAACCCATCCAGGGGTTTGTCAATGCCACTGTTCTCAGTTTTCTGGAACTAACCTTCCAAAAAGTGCACGTTTACCTTGTTAAATCTTTTGTACCAAACATTAGCCAGTATCTGACCAAAAGTCATTCTAACCCCCACCTCTTCTAAGGATGAATCTCTTCCCTTCTTGCGGCTTCTGGCCATTTCTTTATTCTTCTAGTATTGCCTACTGCTTTGGGCACAAGTTCCCGGATCACCAGCTGCTTGTCTGCTATTTCTTCATGGATGTCACAACACTACCTGAAACTTAATCTTTCTAAAACGGAACTCATTATCTTCCCTCCCTCCATCTCCACTCCACTACCTGAATTCTCTATCACCATTAACAACACAACTTTCTCTCCTACTAACCAGGTCCCATGCCTTGGGGTCATCCTTGACTCAAACCTCTCCTTCATCCCTCACATTCAGTCCCTCGCCAGATCCTGCCGCCTGCACCTAAAAAACATCTCTCGTATCCGCCCATTCCTCACCCAAGAATCCACAAAAACTCTGGTTCATTCACTTATCATTTCCCGTCTTGACTACTGCAACACTCTTTTGGTTGGCATTCCACTGTCTCGACTCTCTCCTCTACAGTCTATCCTAAATGCCGCTGCTAGGCTCATCTTCCTTGCACGTCGCTCCTCTTCTGCTTCCCCCCTCTGTGAAACCCTCCACTAGCTCCCGATTACCTTTAGAATTAAATTTAAGATCCTGGTACTGACATATAAGGCCATCCACAATACTGCTCCTCCGTACATTTCTGACCTCATTAGCAAATACTCTCCTACTCGATCCCTACGTTCCTCCCATGGGCTAAGGCTCTCCACCTCACTCGTCACCTCTTCCTTTTCCCGTCTACAAGATTTCACTCGAGCTGCCCCATATCTCTGGAATCTGCTCCCAAGGAACCTTCAGAATTCACCCTCCCTCCCGACATTCAAGAAACATCTAAAAACCCACTTCTTCAGAGGAGCATACCATCTTAGCTGCTAGAACATCCTTGTCATCGATACTCCCACCACAATACCTCTCACCCTTTCTCTATGCCTTATGTTTATCACCCCATTTCCCTCTGGATTGTAAGCTTGCGAGCAGGGCTCTCTCCACCAAATGTATCGGTTTGTCTTAGTCTGTCAATTCTTGTATTGTCATATCCCTTGAATTTATGTATTGTATTAAGCGCTGCGTAAACTGTTGGCGCTATATAAATAAAAGATAATAATAATAATAATAATTGGTAAATACTCTTGCCAAAGAGTTTAACACTCAAGACCAGCAAAGGACAATAACTTGTCCTTAATACTCCATATATGAGTTGTGAATGTGACCTCTACATCCCCTTCTTTACAGCTTCTAATTTGTTTTCAAGACTTTCTGTTGTGCTGCTCCATGTCCATGTAACTCCTTGCCTCTCACCTTCTGGCTCCAACCCAACCTCCAGATTGTAAAATTCCCAGTCGAAATAGACATTTATAGATGGGATTTCTGGATTGTACAGGTTAAACACCGGTATGCAAATCAGCTTTAATGATATTGAATAGATCCATCTATATTGAAGCAAACACATCTAGAGATCATTGGCAGTTCATGGCCTTTGATCTTGACAATCCTGCTTTATTTATTTGGTAAATCAACGGTTTGTCGCTTTATTTTTCCTTCAGGGTGACAAAAAAGGTGAGCAACAGATAGGGGTTGGGAAGGTACAGCATTGGGTATACAGACCAAGCACATTGCAGCTTTCGGGGGAGATAAGAAGAAAGGGGGGGGCGGAGGGAGCTCGGAGGATGCCCTGAATCCTTCATTCCTCTATTTAATTATTCACTCAGCCCCCTCTCCCCACACCGTAGCGGGGCTGGTCGTGTATTGATGGTCCTAATTTAAATAGACAACACTGACAAGCAGGGATCCCATTATGTTTTATTTAATCTGTTTCACTAAATGCCAGTTTGTTTGTATCTCCATTCATCTGAAAAGCACCACAAAATGTATGTGTAAATTACCTAAAAACCAATACTGTTTTCTCTATAAAAGAAGTAGTACCTTATGATGTCCTCATTTCTGACCGCTAGATATCCTTTCAACATAATGAACAGTTTTAATCATGTCTCTCTAATGTAATGTCCCTCAAACTGTGACAATAGCTGAATAGCTTTTGTGGTTAGTCTATAGATTCTTTAGCATTTAGTCGATCCATATGTAATGTGGTGAAGCAGTGTCGGTAGGTCTTCAGCTGTCAGTTCATGCACAGTGATAATTTAATGTCTGCCTTCTGCACTCTTGACAGTCCTAAATCATCCATCGTGGCCTGTCAATTTCTCATGTGCCTTGCAGTCTTACACATCCATTCCTTGTTTGTCTGTCTCATCTACTATAAGAGGCTTACAGGATCAGTTCTGGAAACGGACGCAGACACTGTCCGCATTCAGAATGCACCTTGTAATAGATATTTTATAATATAATTACCGTTCACCATGTTACGAATCTACCAAGATATGAAACGCCATTTACACCACTATCTATACTCTTTGCATGTCCTGCAGCTAGACAAACCTTTCATATTTCTTCGGGTGATACAATCTGGCCATTCTTTCAAGCAAATAATCCTTCCATGCCTACTGTAGTAGGACAGCAGCCTATTACTGGTAATTCATTATTGTTTGCAGTCAGATCTTGCATAGTCCTTACTTTTATTATAGTTTGTCTATGAAATGGTCCTCAGAATTCTTCTGAGCTTCTCATCATTGTTCTTCTCCATTGCAACATATTAATACAGTGATGGGAACCGAATGAGGTTTCAGGTTTATACAGGGAAAAGTGGGCAGACTGTATGTGCTGCAGGTTCCCATCTGCCATGTATGTTTCTATGGTTTTCTGTTTTTAATTAAGACGCCTTCATAGCCTTTCAAGAGAAGAAGCCAACGGGATTCCTCCGTTTGCTCTTTATAGAAGCACGCAAGGGGGAAACAGGTAACCTGATGTCACGTGATAGAACGTGGTGGCATGTCTTAAGAGTAGGATAGCTTTTAACCGTACTGTCTATCAACCTGTGTATTTACATCACATACATTACGGTAATTTGTTTAGTGTCTTAACTAATTTATTCCATGTGGCCGGTGCAGGACACTAAAGGAATGGCCTCTTTGGGAGGTGTTTTAACCATCTGGACACAAGCAGCTCAGTTGACTCACAGCGGGTTTACTGTACATGTGCAGTGATACCCAAAACGGTCTACTTTTTCGGGTGTCCCCAACTATGGAACACATTGTAGTCATGGATTACATTTCTCCAGAGGTCTGCTCCTTGTTTCCTCTTTCACAGCTCTATATGTGGGGTGGGATGCGTCTGCTCTCCTCGGAGTACTAGGAGAAGGGAAGATATCCAGTGGAATAGATCTAACTCCTGCTGCTCCACTAAGAGTGGGCAATACCGCCTACCTACAGGGCATCTGTGACACATTGACCCGATGTAAAACGACTGACCCCTGTAGTCTGACAGTTCTTGCCACAAAAAATGTAATGGGGCCACACAGCTATCATATGCTTTTCTGTTCTTTCCAAAAACGTTGTGACTAACACTCACACTCATACCCAGCAAAGCATTCTGAGCTTTAGGTCTCAAAGATAATAAAACAGGATAAAGCTGTATTAGCCCAAGAATAAATTGAGTCTTTAATTGAAGTTGACACTTTTTATTGGGCCAATATAGATGAAACTTACATATCTGCAGCTCGCACTCACCTATCTGCAGCTCGCACTCACTCACTCACCTATCTGCAGCTCGCACTCACTCACCTATCTGTCTGTGCACCTTCCATGCCAGTGCCTTTGCGGCCGTCTCTCCACATGCCTCTGGCACGGTGACAGTCCCAGCATGTCTCGTGTAGTGAGGAGCAGCCATTGCCTCGCACTAGTTATTGCACTTCCGCTTCTCCTGTGAGTCTCACGAGTCCCGGGCCCGGCTGAACCCAGTGCTAGAAGACACGGAGCAGGGTAAAAACTCGATCCCGGTAACAGGTAGGGGGCGATCACCCAGTGGGGGGTCGGTGGCGGGAGGCAACGGGGGAGGGAGGGGGGATTACCTACTCATTAGCACCGCGGTGGGGGAACTGCGGCCCTCCAGCGGTTGTTGGATCACAGTTCCCATCACCCTCAGTCATTTACAGTGTGATGGGAGTAGCAGTCCTGCAAGAGATGATGAGCCATCGGTTTATATCATTTCCAATAGCAAGAGGGACTGTTTATTTGCATTTGATGAGATCAGTGCTCGCTTGCAGCTATGAACAACCTCCATAAGACTGAGCCATACATCCCCATGGTGATCATATAGTGTGAGGGAGACAGTATCCTATATAAGACTACAGGGGAAGAGAAGACCCCCCACACACACACATTACTTTTTTATTAAAAGTACTTAATATTAGCCTTGTGGTGGCCAGGAAAGTCTAGGGATTTAAACAATCAACCTGCCAAAAAAACTTGCCTTAAAGGATGAGTTTAAAGAGGGAAGAAATGACAAAACCACCCATATCACCCTGTATTAATGTACTGATCTTTACACATGGTGTACAAACTCCTTGGCTGCGCATTGGAAGTACAGATCCTGACTCCAGATTCCAAGTATAAGAACTGGTGGATCCTTGATGATGACAAACAAGCACGTTTGTAAGGGCAGGAATTAAAGATGGCCAGGGAAGCCATTAATGAAACAAAGCTACCAGCTAGTAGACATGGCCTTCACTGTAGGAAATTCATGTAAAAAAGTTGCAGGAGTTGGGCAGGAACCACATAGGTTTATCATATAACGACATATAAAGTCATCACCACCTTTTTACCAGAATTACCTTTTATACTTCAACCACACAGTATTGTTTAATGCAGAAGACCTTTCACACCTGGAACAGAGGGCACTTCATTGCTTGTCATAGAATACCAGTTCTCCGGGAGACTTCACTGGAAAAGTTCAGATAAAACCAGTGAAATATTGTACAGTGTCACTGTTATACTAACAGTATGAGTTGTAACGGCTTCGCCTTGCTTGCAGGTGAGATGAGATGCTGCCCCCCCACACCAAAACACACCCAAACCCAGACAGACCTACACATACCCAGACACACATGCTAACATACTCAGATACACATGTACCCCCACACACAAAAACCCAGACACACATGCTAACATACTCAGATACACATGTACCCCCACACACAAAAACCCAGACACACATGCTAACATACTCAGATACACATGTACCCCCACACACAAAAACCCAGTCACACAGATACATACCCAAACAAACATGCTAACCCAGACACACACACGTACCCAGAAAGACACACAGACACAAATGCTATACCCAGACACAAATCCAGACGGACACATGCAGCTCACTGCAACACTACTCCCACAGGGTCACGCAACGTGACCTTACGTCACCCCGCTCAATCCTGCCTTCTTCTTGAAACTAGGGGTAAAAAAGCGGTAAGAGCAGGACTTTGTGAATCACAATCAACCGCCTGGGTCATGGACCCGCCAGTACCCATGTAAACCCCGGCTCTGCTGCGTTCTAACCAGAGTCTACGCCCAGCCTAACTGAGCTACAGGGCTAACCTCCACTGTCACCATGGAGGCTCAGATCATAAAAGCAGACACTCTGACTAATGAAAGTCTGCGGAGGAACGGACTTTTTTAGCATTGCCATAAAGAGTCAGCTCAGTGTGGCGTCTAATCAGTTACACCAAATATCACGTTCAAGGAAATGCAGTGGAACTAGATGAGATAAAATCAAGTTTGCGTCATTACTGTATACAGCACGGTATTTTATGCTCAAGGAGAAGAATATTTTTTTCCATGGGACTTTCCTCTTTAACATACACAGTACCTAATGTTATGTTTTTGTCAATTGATCTTCTGTAAAAGTAGGGAGGAAGTCAAATAAAGAGAAGTCTCATTTCCAACTAAACTTAAACAAGAACTTGGTGAACATGATGCACAAAACCGAAAGGCAAAACATAGTATTAGGACACCAGGGGAGAGAGAATCATGTCTGAGGAGCACTTGCTCCACAGGTAGACAGGCCATGTAACTGAGAATGCAGTATGAGGTTGGGTTGTGTAGCTAGAGACTTTAGTAGCAAAGGAGAGGTGGTTCTTCCACCTTACGGATCTCTGGTCAGACCTCACCTAGAGTATTGGGTACAGTTCTGGAGACCACCTCTCTAGAAGAATATCAATGTTTTGGGGAGAGCTCAGAGGAGGTCTACTAATACAGTGAATGACCTCAATATGTATAGCCTGGAGGAGAATGGCAGGAGAAGGGACGTGGTAGGGGCATGTAAGTACATAGAAGTATTCAACAAAGGACATTATAGAAGGAGAACTGTTAGGACAAGAGGTCACGGTGTAAAACTATAGGGTCGGAGGTGTAAAGTAAATGTAAGATTTATGTCACTAAGAGAGTGGTAGACAAATTGAACGGCATTCTAGCGGAAGTGGTAGAGGTTAATACAGCGAGTGGAATTTAAATATATATATATATAAGACTATCTGGAATATAAGATGAAGGGCTAAGGTTTGAAGTTTTTACAGCAGAAAACTTTTATGTGAGAGGGGGAGTGAAGTGAAGAAAAACAGCTTTCGGGCTACCAATCACTCCCTCCCGGCTAATGCCGTTTTTGAAATATTTTAGAATTTGATCCTTTGGATTTATGCCTTCTTGCCCTGAATTTCTATTGATTTACTGTGGCCACTGAAAATGCCTTAACACATGGTTGCCCCCCAGATTCCATACATGTGCATGTGCGTGTACTGAGCGTGACCCTGTGGTTTCCAGTGGTAAAGCAGGGTGTCGTCTTCGTTGCGTACACAGGTGTGTTTGTGTAATATACTGAAAGTGATATATTTAACCCCTTTGCAGACCTGCACAAGCGTGTAATTGCGCATGCCCAACAGCTCTTCTAAAATCCGTTAAAAGTTCAGTTTACTTTTGTCTCTAAGCTCTATAGAGAAAGCCCCCCGACAGCCCTTTTAAAGAATACATGTTATAGTATTCTGTGACTACTTCAGAAACAAATAAAAGAAAGCACACTTACCCTATGTAGGAACTGCAGTTGCCGTCCTCCTCAGGGGGCATCGGAAGGGGCAAATGCATATAGACAGCCCCCTCCCTACGCCTACCATGCAAAGTGCCCATGCTGGCCCTTTTAATAGCAGCCTTCTTTGCATTGCTGCCCCATCATCCTTATCCAGACTCATTGGCTTGGCATGCTGGTTTATAGTTCAGCAGCTACTTGGGTGGCTGGGAATGTTGGGAGTTGTTTCTGACTTTTTAGACAATCAATTCTGCCCATTTTCACTCTAAAATGTGAACTCAATCTCTAGCATAGTAGAAATCTTTAGTCACGGCTGCTCCTGAGCAATAGGTTTCAATGATCGTATATTATGAGTTTAATATGATGGTCACATTTTAACCATTTCTGTTCTGGGGTGCACCGGATAATCTAACAAACTCCCAATTTTGTATTTAAAGTCTAAGAGCTGTATATTTTATTTCTGAAGAACACTTTGAGTGCATAATAACTTTGTCTAAAATCTTGGTGCAAAACTATGGATGTAATAAATACATCATGTATTAATAACTTCTTGGGGTAAATTTTTTTACAGTTTATATTTACAGCCAGGAGATTTGGATACGATGTATCTTTAATAGCCGTATGACTACCTCATTAAATGCTGTAAATGCTTTTGAGGTAAAGGTGCTGTTCCACTTAGACAAAACATTAATTTTAGTATGTTAAACAAATACACTTTAGCAGAACTGATATTTTATTGTTTCCTCTTAAAGTTGAATCACTTAAAAACAATACAGAGACTTTTAAAGAGGACATTCCATTGATTTTTGTCTCCTTGAGCATACAATACACTGCTTTATACAGTAATGTGGATTAACATTGACAAAAACCTGGTTTTAATGAATTTTCTTTCATTTAACTTTATTTATCCGCAGACCTGGAGTCGGCCATTGTTGTTGGTCATGTGATGTTTTGAGTGACTTCCACAGCTCAAACGCCACACTGAGCTGATTCTTTATGGTAATTCAAATGAAGTCCCTTCCTACATAGACTTTTATTAAAAGTCTAAGGCTGGGTGGTTACACCTAATATTTTTTTTGTATATTTAGTTTTGGGTTGTAAAGTTTTTCAGTTCCTATGGCAACAACCCATCAGACACAAAATGCCTGCTTTAGTGTAACATGACAATTAAGTGTTCCTGGCAAACATTTAGTTAGTTAAAGGGTTATTTCACATAAGGGTGTAGTTATTTAAGTTTTGAGTGTTGGAAAAGTTTCGAAAAGTGTTAAAATTGAGTAGGTGGAACAGAACCGTCAAATGGTGAATTTCCACGTGTAGATTACCACCCAACCGACCATTCCCTTATGACACATCAAGATAATGAAACTAATCCTGGATTGCGTGTTGCCACATATTTACAAGCACAAGGGTGTGCGTGTCTCATCTCTAGGTGCATCCGTTTGTGTTGGCCTCCAACAATGAACCCTGCTGCATAGTATCCATACCATACAAGACAGACAGTCAAGGAATATCAAAGTCAAAAGACTGAGGAGAGAGGATTTAGGGACTGTCTAGGATTTCTCTATGAAGTACCCCAAAAATGATGACATTAATTGCACATAATTTGTCCACATTTGTGGCTCACACTTTCTATGCGTGTAGAGCCGCAACACTGTGTATTATTTGTAGCACTATTGAGTTACATCACACACATCTAAGTTCCTTAATTGTATCCACGTAGACCTCACAATGCGTTTGCTAGTCATCTCACAAGGAGATATTCGGAAACATTCCATACGGTGTCAGCCTCTGATTGATTTCCCGTGGTTGAGAACAGAGTTCCAAGATTTGCCGTTTAAATGTGGACACCAATGACTTCTACACCCTGCAGGCTGGCTGAACAATTGGTGAATTCATTCACCGTCAGAGCTAATTTATCACGGTGGCTCCTGGGCAATCCGGTCAATTGGCTCAGACTAGCCACCGGAATCTGGTCTTAAAAGAGGAAAACCAATGATCTCCATAATGGATCCTGCTATACCTTGCTGCTCCTACAAAACAAAAAGAGCAGAAGGGTCTACGTAGTTTGGGTTTATATGCATTAATATCAATTAACAGTGCTACATTTTCAATTTAACACCAAATATGCATTTTCACTTAGATATTATTTTGTCATTTGTACAAATTTGGCCTAAAACAGCAGAATTTGTTGAAATCTATAGCTATAGCGGGGTTACCGCTGGCATGTTCTTTCTCTGCACATTTGCATGTTCATTTTTTAGTTGGACAATGTGGCCCACATTTATAAAACCAATTGAATGTTCATGCTGGTTGCCCTACAACAAATTCTAAAATACAGCCCAGTTTGTGAGAGATTGTACTGGTATCTTAGGGTGAACTGGCAGCTTTATACCTACTGGAACGCCAGCTTTAAACGTCTCTATTTTAATACGTTTTTTTTTTTCTAATATTAGAGCTATTTTTTTTAGCACGGCTGCCAACTTTTTCCAGTTCCTGTATTATTATTATCTGACAAAACTAGAATTGGTATACTAAGGCAAACCAATAGCTGTTCTAAAAAGTTTAATATTATGAAAGGTCTCAGGTTCAGTTTATTTAGCAAATCCTTACGCTCTACTCGTGTTGGAAAACGAAAATATTGATAATCTCTCAATCAGTAAAAAAAAACAAATATGCATAAATAGAACTGCGATGTGCCCTAATATTATTTATAATTTTATAATTATTATTATATTATACAATTTATTCTGCGCTTCTTACAGTACATCCATTCAAAGGGTCTGGCAAAACTAGAATTCACAGACTAAGACAAACTGATGAATTAGGTAACAATCTTACACTCTAGAGCTTAAAAAAAAATGACATAAAAATAAATCTATAGAATAGCAAGCAGCACTGGGAACAGCGGCGGATAATTGTATTTATTCAGAACATACACACAATTCCAGTGTAAATAGACCTAAAAATAAGCCATTCACACCAATACATAAAAAACATAACTATACTCCAATACATATTAGGAAGATGGTCCCATGAAAGTTGTTTGGGGCAGAACCCCACGTTTTACGCGGACGTTCATCATCCTGTAGTCCAGGTATCCTGTGCGTACGTGACTTTTAATCATCACATATAACGGGAATTGGTAGGAACTTATACGATTAAGTATACTTTATTGTGAAAAATGAATATTTCAATCGAATCTGTACGCATGAAATGAGGAAGGTGGATGAGACCCCTCTTGCATATTGATCAGCTTGTTACTTAATATCCCCCCCCCATAGTATTTGCTGGAGAATGACCTGCCAGTGTAATTAGATACCTCTGAAATCAGGGGCAAAGTTACACATTTCCCTAGCCACGCTTGCCCAGATGTGGCCCTTGGCATGGGGAACGGCACTTTTGGGGGGCGCCAGGACTGCCACGCAAAATATGACTAACAAAAGAGGCATTTATTTTGCATTCTCTTGATAGCCCTTTGGAAGAGCTTGGTGTCATTGTCAGCAGAGGGCTACTGGAAAGTGGTCACAAAATGGCCCCAGATGTGGTCTGCTGGCAGTAAACGCGATGGTGTCTGAGACAATGGCAATTACCCAGAAAGTGGCAGAGCTCTCGCATTTCAGGCTCCCTTTTGCCTGCAGAAACCATTTTTCCCCCTGAACCTTTTGGATCCTCCTTTGCATTTAAATCCCCCTTCCCCCCTCCCCCGCCCGTATAGGAAGAGACTGTTGGGGTGTGTGAGCGGCTGGCTGTGCTGCTGCAGACCGACTCCGCTTTGTGTGCACACAACTGTTTGCAAGCACAAGGCGACTGGGGTGCCAGCGAGACATGCGCCTCGGGACCAGTGCCAGCGCATAACCGGACTGGTGTGTAACTGGGGAGGCGATCGATCGGTGTTATTTTTTTGGGGGGAGGATATTCTGGTCACCCATATCCTCTTCCTCCTCCCCTCTCTGCTTTGGTGCAGGCTTGTGTGTGTGATCTCGCTATGTCGGATGACGATTCCAGGGCCAGCACCAGCTCCTCTTCATCCACCACCTCCGGCCAGCAGATAGAGAGGGAGTCGGGCAACAACAACTCCTCCAGCGGCAAGAAGAAGGAGACCAAAGTCAGCATGAGCAAGAACTCCAAACTCCTGTCCACCAGCGCTAAAAGGTAAATGCACCCCCCCCTCTCCTGGCATATCAAGCATGCTTTGTGTGCGGCTCATAGGAAGTGCTAATCAGCTGGCAGGGATCATCCTGCGTGATCGTGTACTTTACATTAGGATGGCACAGCAGTGCCAGTGTGCTGTCTGCGAGAACATTCCGGGTGTCCGGCATCGCACGCCGCCCTCCCAGCCTCCGTGTTTATATAGGCGAGGGGTGCATGTCAGGCCAGCGCGGAGAGGGTTAACAGCCCAGTGTGGCCTACAGCGCTGTAACAATCCCAGCCGGTGCCATCCTTTGTGTGTCTGCCTGCGCCGGGGCGATCAGCGCGCTGCTTGAGGCTGTTACTGGGACAATGGAGACGGTCCTGGGTCTGTCTCTTACGAGACGCCTGGTAGTGAAATAATTTAATTATATATTTTTTTTTTGGGGGGGGGGTAACAAAAGAAAGTGCCCGCGTCCCCTTTAAGGGAGTCCCTTGGCATCTGAGCTCAGGTATCCGGCATATTTAACCCTTCCTGTGCCCCCTCCCCCCCTTCATGTAACGCGCTGCTGTGGGGGCTAGACGGCAGCCATGTGGGAGGAGCGTCGGTGGCTCGTTTGCATATTCGGGTGCCGCCCACTTATTTGCATGTTAGCTTCCAGGGGTCCCCTCGCGGCGTGGGGTCACCATCCACTCAGGGTTTCCGCTTTGGGGGGACCCTCACGATAATGTCACTCCAATGGGGTGGGAGACCTTTCGGTGACAACAAGGGGTTTTCTAGTAAGGGCTGCGGCCGCCATGTTGTACCCCTCCGGTGTGTGTGTGTTGGTTTCACGCGTGATGTGGGGGATTCTTTATCCCTGGGGGGGGGGGTATGAAGTGTGCCGTCCACTCGGGGGAATCGCACCGCATTAAATGCACGAAGCAGCATAATCCATAATTACAGCCTCTGTTATGTTCCGCTTATCACTGGCCGAGTGATCGATTTGCTGACTGTTGTGTCACGCGTGGATTTTCTGCCTACACTTAGTTAGCCTTAAAAAACCTTAACTTTTTCAGTATTTTTTTCCCTTAACCCCTTTTTTTCCTCCATAACATGTTAATGGTTTATGGCCATGCATTTAACTGCTTTGCAGACTAAAACTCCCACCACACTTAGCCATCACTCAACTGACAAGTTATTAGTATCATAGTTATTAGAAGTCAGAGCTGATGAGCCGGGTGTTTTTAGTTGGATTCAGGCCGACTATGTCTGTCCCACGCATGTTTAAATATCATATAGCGCTATGTTGCCCTATACCTCTTCTACTGGGAGTTTGCTCCACTTATCTACCACCTAAACCTTAGTGACATTACATTTAAGGCAAATGCCTTGATTTTGGGTCACTTTTACCCATAGAAAGCAATTTTTTGCGCTGTGGTTAATACACACGAAGAAAATGAGCACAATCCGTTTTCAGCCCCATATTTTAATCACGTGTGCATATCATTTGTTTTGGGAAAATTACGAATGGGTTCCGGGGGAAAATGAGGATCCGTTCACTCGGGACTCCAGATCAATTCCCGTGAACACTGCCGTTAAAATGTTACCGTCCGCCTGGCCACAGCGAGTAACATTGCAAATTGAACCCCGGAATCTGTTTAAAAATAATAAACACATGTTTTCATTTTATTGCTCGAACAGTCTGTGTGTTTATTGCCATCTAATGTGTTTTGGAGATAAGGGAGTCACATGGTGGTTGTTTCGATGTATTTATGAAGCTATTAGTCAATGAGAGCTGTAAGTCGATGATATCCGTGAATTCAATGATCAAGAAGCAGCGTTTAGTAGATAAGTCTTTCCCGTGATACAGGAGTCTATAACGTGGGGTGTGATTGAAGCTTTCAATGGAGGGGGCATTCCGGAGCCCTGATAACCTTACAAATGCTGTGTTACAAACGTGACGCTGGGTTCTGATGTTTCGTTACGGTCTACATCCAAATGTCATTTCAGGAAAGTGAAGTATAACAAAGTGTTAAATAAACCAATTTCCCCCAATCAGGGTTAGGTTTTTTGTGTGGTTTTTGGGACGCCACAAAACAGCCGGGAACATCTTTAAACCCACTTGGGTTGGTTATTATTATTATTATGTAGCGCCATCATATTCTGTAGTGCTGTACAGTGGGTAGACAGGACATAACAGGTAGTCTATAACAATTTGACTTAAAGAAATGGCAGGTGATGAGGGCCCCGCTCACACCAGCTCACAATCTTCGTGCTATGAAAAATACAAATTTAAGGCACTCGGGCTGTTTGCTAGAAGTGAAAGCCATGATCACCTGCTGCAGAGAAGCGGTTAATATGCCCAGGTGGCAGCTTGTGTTGGCATTTTAAAATATCCTGTGGCCAGCCCTCCGTTACCGGTCACTGGTACAAGATCAAGGTCCTGACAAAGGACTCATTGAAGGTTTACTCGAGTGGTCCTCGGTGAATCATTCGTTCATTCATCTACCTTTTCATTCATATTTTCCTCTGTCCCAATGACACACCAGAGATGGATAGTTTATGCTTCAAGAGGGCAAACAATAAAATTGACAAAAAAGGTCACGCCCAAATTCATTGTATGAGATTGACCATAGCAGCTGTGGAATACAATTCCCAAGATCCCCGGCTACCCTATTGTACATAAACTGCACGTAGTCTCAGGTTGTGGCAGGTGCCTGTCCGCACTCCGCAAATGAAACTGGTTTCAGGGGCACTTATTGAGAAGTGAAAGAAACGGGACCATTCCATGCCATCTCAGCTATTTATTTTTTTGTGCCATTTAATTTCAGACTGTTCATTCCTTAACTCATAAATAAGCAGGACGATCGCATGCGTCCTGGCACGTGCTAGAACTAGAAATAAGATTAGTTGCCCAAATTATCTCCTTCCCTAAACGTGTAGGGTTTGACTGCGATGTAAATTGTGATTACAAGAAATACACAACTTGAATAACCTCTCTGTTTACTTAAAAGCAACCAATAATAATTAGAAATAACATCAACATGAATGAGGTTGTGTGCAAGAATGCCTTTTTTTCTGGCAATTGTGCCATCTATTCTCCATACTGCACCAATTTGATGTTTTTTTTATTGAAGTAAACAAAAAAGAAAGACAAAGCTAAAATAACTCAATGCCCCAATATATTTATTACAATTATATAATATTATAAGGTCAATAAACACATTGTATAATAAATCAAGATCAATAAACACAATGGTGGTGTATACCGGAAATAAACTCAATACATCAGTGCTATTAGAATATTGTTATATAATAATATATATATAGATATATATTGAGGTGTTTTATGTATCGGCGCATTATTCTTTCTCCCCAGAGAAATATTTATTTCTATTCATGTTATCTACTCCCTAATAATTTCTAGCCTGTGACCCGTATGGGAAGGCGGTAGAGCCCCTCAGCGAAGCAGTGAAAGGCTAATCGGCGTCTTTTGTTTTATACAGGATTCAGAAGGAGCTGGCGGATATCACCTTGGACCCACCACCCAACTGCAGGTCTGTCACAGCCTCTGTACTATCCTTTTCTATTCTTCTGAACCGCAAAATGCTTTGTTTCCAATATTATAATTATAAAAGTGTTTCTTTTTAAAGTTTTGCAGTGTTCTTTCTAATCTATTCTAAACTCATTTATCTAACCCAGCCCCTATTACTATTTTTCTCATTATGTTTGGGTAGGTAGTGTATATTTTATCTATGTCACTAAGGTTAAATCCGTGATATTTTAGAATATAATACTTCATGTTTTAGTTTCAGGTAGTATATTTGCACATTTAGAGGGGAGTTCTAGGGCAGCATTATACCGGCCACCCTGTGCCACCGGGATTGTTTATAAAAACATTAAAGAGGCAACATGTTGGGTATTTGCTGCATTGTATTGCTGGTTCTTGTGTTGTGTAGCGCCGTCATATACCCTAGCGCTGTACAATGGACATGTTGTTAAGAATGACCGAATAGTGTAACTGTGGGACGAATTCGGATCTCAACCTCTGGAAAGTGAAAACCTCTTTGTTTGAACCCGAGGATAACGGAATAGGGAGCGGTGACTTTATCCGATGCGTTTGTGTCCCGGGTGGGGGGGAAGCTGGCATTACGTTCTTAACGCATCCCCTTCGTTCTAAGCCCCATCGCTATGCCAGAGCCTCTTACTGTTCTTTTGTACTATTGGAGCAGGGTGGCGATTGCCATTTCAGCGTTTCATCGCTAGAATGTAGTAGTTGTGTACGCTCCCATTCAAGGGACACATAATGACATTAAACCATAGCACTGTGCAGCCTTTGGTACGTCGTCTGTCCCAAGAGATGTTTTAGCTGGTCGGGCTTTCTTTTTATATGAAAGTATCTGATATCGCGGTATCTCTGCGTCCCTCTGTGCCTCGATTGCACCGCCGATTATTCCCGGTTCCAGCGGCCGGTGACTGACAGCCGAGGTTTTTGCTTCAGAAATTGTGCGCTCCGCAGATTAACTTTTACCCCCTCCGTTTGCGATCGGTGACATACTTTGAAACCCGCAGAGCAAGTGAATCGGTAATCTGCTTTCGAAACAAATAAGAAAAGAAAGAAAATACACAATCGAGGCAAAGCACATCAGCCGCGTGTAAACAAAACCCGATATCATGCATTGATCCGCCTTTACGTTGCTCCCTCGCACCTTTTAATTCTCGCCTCTAGCTTTTATTTCTTTAATAAAAGGAGCTCTCCGCCACATGTTACATGCATACACAATTACAGTTATCGGTTTCATTAACCCACGCGTGTAAATAACGTGTGACGTGGAGCCAATGTCCATCAGGTTCCTTTCTTCGTAAATCATCAGGCCTACCGTTTCAGTATGTGAGCAATCACAAGGCTGATCGCAAGAGGTCCACCAGGAGAACCATTTTGAGCAACCTCATAACTCGCTTGATATGACGTTTCATAAATGGGTATGATGAACGGTTATGGTAAAATAGTGCTTAGGCCACTAATTTGAGAGAAATCCATCTCCACGCAGCGCAGGAGGTCCCATGTTTAATCTGTATAACTCTGTTTTGTCTTAGGGTACTAATCCATGTAACTCCATCTTCGTCTTGCTGCCAAAACCACGCGTCACTGCCTGCCAGGAAGTTTCATTGTAATTCCACCAAAGCATAATTATAGTTGCGCGTACTACATAGAAAGTTGTGTTTTCTAGTAACAGTATGAAGTGTGAGCTAAACAAATTTGATCTGTTCACGGAAGTTAACCTGCGCGTGACTTCCGCAGTAGAACCCCGTGGGATTGTATTTGATGAGAAGCTGAGCTCCCAAAAATACCGTACTGCTGGTGAATTAGGATCTCTACAGATCATTTTCCGTTGGTACGATCGGCAAAAAATAAATTTGCTAATTAGTATATATACCTGTTCTGCTTTAACCCATGCAGAGCACATTTCTTGTTTATAAATTAGACCTTCCTGACCTTTAGACCCATGTGGTCCCCTCTTGTAGTAACAGTAACAAGCGCTCAAGATGGTCACCTTGGCACCTTCTCGTGGTGTCTTGTGTTTAGGTGACACGTGAGGATCGAGTAATATTTAGGAAATCCTTAGAGGATTATTTTGGCATGTAGGATGCTAAAAATGGGGCCGGATAGAACCCCCTTATAGAATGGGACGCAACAGACAGAGGTCAAGAAACCTAGAAGTATGGTGAATTCGCTTTCTAACAAAGTGATCTAAAACATACCAGCTACATGTTGTGTAGCGGACACTAATGACATCTACTTAGTAGTCAAAATATTGAAGCGCACTTCATTTACTCTCAATACTGCTTTCTGCTCTTTTCTCTTCTCTATTAAATGCTTCCTGCGGATCTAATGGACTCGGTAAAGCAAATATTATTGTGTACTGTGTCCGTGTCTCTTGGTTCCTCCTCAGTAGTAAGTGATGGTGCCCCGCAGTAGATGTTGTGCTTCATAGTTATAAATTTAGATGTTTACAAGGTGACAGCCATTGTCAGACGGCCAAAAAAGTTATTTTGTCTGTAGCAACTACATTAGGCCTGGCATTCTATTCTAGAACAGTGGTCAGAATGAATGTGGGGCGTTTGGCACTCAACGATAGATTTGTCTTCTTAATTCTGTTAAAAGTAGTGCTTGACTTTGCGTTCCATTGTTGGAGAACACATTGTTTTGATGTGCGTTTCCTGTCGAGATGGGAGACATTACATCAGTGGTGTGGTTAGTATTTAAATTAAATGTGTGTTTTTGGTGGGTTTTTAAAAAAAAAATTATTTTATTTGGTTGTAAGATTTAAAGCCATTCTCCCAGAAAAACAATAGTAGAGCTTTAGTTCTACAAACAATAATAGCACTTATCTTTACTACTTTACTATATAAAACTAATCGGGGAACGTTAAATGGTTTTCAGCGTTATACCAAATGAATTGTATTCCTGAAATAATGTCCTCTTTTTGGCTGAGTTTATCATTCTCACTTTCCCGGTTTTCTTTAATAAACCCTTTTCTTTCCTCCACAGTGTGATATACAGTATCACAAATGAGCTGCCACCTTGTGAATTCCTATTATAGTCCATAGACCTTCTGTATAAAACAAGCACATTGTGCTCTGGGTGGGGGGTATATCTATAGCTGTGTAAATGTAGGGTAATTTGGGGACATTCCTGCTGGCTGACTTTTATATTTAATAACTCTATAAATACGAGCCACTAGAGTTACGCATAAAGAGCCATTCTGGTGCGACATTGAGGAGGAAGGTTCGTTGCATTAACATGTGAAGGAAGAGAAACGTATGAGAAAAGTGATGTCACAGAACTAATAAATGACTGCTTTGTAATGGATTTAAGATATAAAGTATAACCATACTCCGTTTTGAAAATTGGCCATCGACGTGCAATCACGATGCGGACAATAAGTGTTATGTCTGCTGCTGGCATAGTAAACGTCTTTTCCTGGAGTAGGCTGTAGAGCACGTGCTTATTTAATACACGTCAACGCAAAAGCATTATCTCATAATCAGGTTTTGCTTTGCGCATGTTATGGGAATACATGAAAGACGCTTTCTTTGTGGTATTGCGTATGGCCTTTAGCCAGGCTGCTCAGTGGCCTAGTTTCCATTTCTACTTTTCTCAGAGTAGTTGGACAAGATCTTATCATTTCTCCGATGAGTGTGGAATGCTCTAAATTGCCATACTTAATAACCTAACACACCCAGACGTACTTCCGTGTAGTCTGTGCTCTAGAAAACAATTTGCTTCCTTTGACACCTTTCTAAAGAAAACCTAGATGTTAACATCATAAGCAACTATTGTTTTCTTCGCTATTCGCTTGCCTTGCTTTGGTTGGTAAGCAGGACAGGGTGTCTGCTTGTGCTTTTTGCACAAATACTTCCACTGCGCATACGCACACTAATCCAGCATTTCCTTCTAGCGCCGAGAACTGCCGGTGGCCTGGACATGCGTTCCAATGTCCAGCATGGGGTGTACATTCGACATGGTGTTTCACAGGGGAACACTCTGTAAAGTTGCGGTGTATGTTGACTATTTTTCCTTTTATTAAAACGTACACACTTTCCACTCCTACTTGTATCGCCTGCCACAACCCGTGTCCCTAAATTAGGTATTAGATTCCAGTGGTGTTTGAATCCATCTGCTAGCGGTAATGTAGCAGCTCTCAGCCTCCTCTCTCTCTCTCTCTCTCTCTCTCTCTCTCTCTCTCTTTCTCTAGAGACTGCTGTTGTGCTGTCATTACTGGATTTCCCATCATTGTTATTGTCACATTGAATGTTAGTCTGAAGGCACAAAAGGCAATTGTGTGAAGATCAGCTACAAATTAACAGCAATGCATGTCCCAGAAACGTGATTTCTAATGAAACCTGAGGGGACACTACAGAGAGCAGTCGCCGTGTTTGTTGCCTTAGTTCCGATCGGAAAATAATTGCTTAATCATATCAGTTATATTGGAAGGATACAGATTCCCCTCGCCGTGCAGTTATAGAGTTAAATTATAGATTTCCCAGTGCAATTACTGAATGTCCAAGCAACGGTTTCTCTGCTATTTATGTGGTCTACAACTCTCATTATGCTCAGCCAGTCAAGTGTTTCTGAAACTGTAAGAAATAATTTTGTTTGCCGGTGCTACCAGATTGCTAAAATCGGCTGAGCATCACATGAGTTGTCATCCAATACAGGATTGAGGACTATGCAGCCATGATTCCCAGCCAAATCATGATTCCCAGCCAAATCATATATCCCTATCACTGACTATGTTGTCATTTTAAAGCAGTAATTCCTCACCAAGTAAATGGAACAAGTATTTATTATCAATGTGTGCAAGCTCACTAATCACAAGCTTTTTTATAACTTAAAGTGCATTTGCAACAAAAACAATTGTATTTTCTCTTCAGCTGTCATCTTGCCACTAGATTGATAACCGGTACCTGCAAACAGCAGCAAATTATGGCGTGCTGTGCTCTGGTTATACAATATGCACTGCTGATTTCTGACTTCGCTGCTTGACATGGTATATTGTAAATAACACGAGGAATACACAAAATAACATTTTGGCAAATACATACATTGTAGGAATAAGTATCAATGTACAGTCATGTGAAAAAGAAAGTACACCCGCTTACGTATGGTTTTACATATTATGACATAATTAAATGGCATATTACGTTG
Organism: Spea multiplicata; assembly: GCA_009364415.1. Lineage (NCBI taxonomy): Eukaryota > Metazoa > Chordata > Amphibia > Anura > Pelobatidae > Spea > Spea multiplicata. Next base: position 33,941 of record VKOC01020867.1, on the reverse strand, counting down.
TGTCATGATGTGTTCCACAAAAATAAAGCCAAAATGGAGAAGCCACATGTGGGGAAAAACCCTTACTGCTTCCATAGGAATTAAGATTCTAAGTAGCAGACAGGTGCAGCTAATCAAATTCCCTGGATAATTTGTGGCAATTGTGACGACATATATAAAAGCCAAAGTTTTAGCCGTTTGCTGCTTTGGAGCGTTCAGGTGCGTGTTAACACAATGCCAAGGGGAAAGACAATTGGCATTGATCTTAGAGAAGCAATTGTTACTTCCCATCAATCCCCCAAGGTCAGATTATGCAACGCTTAGAGAAATTGCAAAAAAAAAAAAAAACCCCGAAAGTTACATCTCTGACTCTACAGGCCTCGGTTGGCACGTTAAATGTTAAAGTTCATGACAGTACAATTAGAAATACTTGACTGAACAAGTATGGTTTGTTTGGAAGGATTGCCAAGAGAAAGTTTCTTCTTGGGTTTGCAAAGTTGCATCTGAACAAACCATAAGACTTCTGGACAGATGAGGCCGGACTGGATATGTTGGCCATAATACACAGCGCCATGTTTGGTGAAACTCAAACACAGCATAACGGCACAAACACTTAATACCAGCTATCAAGCACAGTGGTGGTTTTTTTTTGTTTTTTTTTTTGTTTTTTTTTAGACCTACCAAGGAACAGATGATTGTTGATATGTCCTGATATGTAAAAGCATAGAATTCAGAGGGTGTACATTCATTTTCACACGACTGTATGTTGACTCCTTGACTAGAAACCATATGGCCCCAAGGAACAGGTCCCAACTTTGCCCTCAAACAGCTGGTCTGTGCCATCTTTGCCCTCAAACTGCCTTCTTTGTCCCTCCCCCCCGTGCAAGCAGCCTCGGTTTCACCATGGGGTCACGTGACGTAACGCTCCTGTCTCCCTGTGCCAGTTCAAAATAGTTTAGAAAGGGCCCTTCCGACCTGGACCGGAGTGGTTGCAGGGGTCACCCTGGGTCCCCTAGAGGCACGGGACCCGTCACAGCTGCGACCCCTGTAGTTACACTACTGTCCTAGGGGTTATGCTATAACCAAGATATCTCCTGTATTTCCAAATTGATATTTTAGGTTTGAAGCAGTGCTTTTTTTTGTTTTTTAAAAGTGAGTGTGAGTGTGTGGCAATGTGCAGTTGTTGTGTTGCCTGCCCGTGTGTAAACATTTTGAGGCTAGAATTAGTTCTTTCCCTGCTGGCTGCTATTATACGGTCATGTTTAATAAACTAATAACTCTTCTTTCCGACAGTTACCTCTTCAGTTACTGACAGTGCTTTAAAGGAGGCAAAAGTTCTGTCTTTCAAATGACACTCAAGCACTTGTGTAAATTATGAACCGAATAACTCCTGTAAAGATAGTTCTGATTCTATAGTTGGCACGGAGTATCTTCAGAATGATATGTAGCAATATAATTAGACACCCGGCGTTCAAATACAGCTGCACATTGAAAATTCCAAGTTTATTAAATGTTTATTTTTGTTAAAACCATAAAATTTGAGTGTGCGCGGGATGTGGATAAAGCTATCCTGGAGAACAAATAAAGGGAATGCATGTGGCTAACCGACTCTTACCGAATGCCTGTAATTAACACAGACAATATTAATTACAATAAAACAAAGTGTAATAAATGCTGAAATCATTTTTATTTATTTTTAATATTGCATTCAGTCCATCTGTCAATCTAGGTTCTTTAAGTAATAAGCACACTCCATGTGTACAATAAGTGCCGTGAGTTTGTTTGAATGGACTTTTCTGTTAGATTGTGGACATTCTAAAAAAAAAAAACACTAATTTTTTTTTATATTTATTATATATTTTATGGAAAGCCATGTGTTAGATCCCTGAACAGTAAAGCAAAGTATCCTGTTGCTAAAAAAATAAATTAATTAATAACAAACTGAAGGGCTCATCTGTCATGTCTCTGGGTTCTATTCCCTAAAGGGATATTTGGCAGTAGAGATGTGGTTTCAACTTGTTATTTATACATTATGGAGGGCCATCTCCAGTGAGCTGCTTCAGGATCGGCCCCGCATAATGCATAATTAAAGCTATTATGATATCTCAGCCTTTGCTTGCTAAACCTGCCCCTTGTAATAGTTGAGAGTTGAAACCCAATTCTCTCTTTAGTGTGTGTAATATATATATATCTATATCAACTGGCCAGACAATTCAGGTAAAATAACTGTTTTCTGGAAATATTTAGTTACTGTGCTCCCTCTTACACAAAATATGGATACGCAGTGGCTGTCTTACCCCCAAGAGTAAATATATATATATGTTGATACTTTTTTACTGGGCCAATGTAGAAGAAAATGTAAATTTACATATGCTTTTGGGGCCTCGGAGGTCTCTTCTTCAGATGGCATGGGTTTGTCTCGTGCCCCGAAAACCCGCAAGGTCTGCTTAGGCTCTCTGCTCAGATACAGAAGTTTACCTGCGAGCCTCCGTTTTCTAGCGCTTGTCATAAAGCTTTGCCGCTCCTAGAACATCATCCTACTTTAATGGAACTTGAACCTGGAAATTATCTATAGCCACTAACATGGACTGGGCCAGAACCATTTTCTCTGTGAGCAGGAGCATATTTGGGGATCTGGTGGCCCTTACTGATATTCTCCGCAGGTCTCTGTGTTTTTATGTATGTTGTACACCTTTTCGTAAAGTGATCTGTGGTATTTTGGTTTCACGAAGAAGGTGCGTGAAAATGCTTATACCTAACAACAACTTAATATTTTTATTATTTTATTATCCATAGTATTTGGTGTTGTAAACATGGAATGTACCTAAACTTTTATATAAAAGTCTCTTATGACATTGGGATTTCCAAAACGTTTCTCGAATCGGTTATATTAAAAGGGTGCAGTTTCTCATCTTATGGTTTTTACCTTTTCATGATTTATTTATGTATTTATTTGCCAGCACTCTGTTTCCTATATGCCACCCAGGAGTCTTAGTAGCCTTGCTGTATTTAAGGTTTCTGTATGACCGGCATGAATTGTGCATGTGTGAAGTAGAGCAGAACGGAGTAGCCAGAGATGTAGTTTTATTGTTCCTCGTGGTTACAGAATGATCTCTCGCTACAGTTCAGCACAGCTGTTTGCTTTAAAGCACGGTATGGTTACAGAATAGCCATAAATCTGAATTCTCTGGATATGGTGAATAGACGTACATTACTACGCCTTGCCCATTAAACGCAGACAACGAAGAACTGCAATAAGATGTATCGTCGAGGGCTCTCGTTTCGACGGCCGCTTTCTCTCTGGTCGCTATTACCTTTTTAACCGTTTGTGAATGGTGAACCATCATTCCAGTTGTTCAGCTGCCTGTGTAAGGAATCCTTTGAGCAGATGGTCCCTTTTTATTAAAAAAAACCCATAGGAAATGTCTCTTATCATGCACTTTTTTTGAAAAATGAATTGGCTGGACGAGTGTACGGAGGAGAAGAGTTGGTGTGGATTGATTTCTTACACAACCTTTACGTGTATAATAAGGAACTATGCCACAGAATTGGGGTGCCAGCGAATGCCTGCTCTGGTGGTAGCTCATTCCCTTAGTGATGACCAAGAAAAGACCAAATTCTCTTGTATAGCTAAGTGAATGGCCAAGCAATAAGTATGCTCAAACGTTTAGGTTCCAGCAGCTTCAGCATCTGATCCTCTTCTCTTCCCTTTGGTTCCCCTTTGAATGTCCCAATGTACGTGTTTATTGCCTTTTGGGTCAATTAAAAGGCCACTCTGTAGCTTTATAAAGCTGGTAGTGTTTCATATTCTTTACTACGAATCTCACATGTATTTCCTGGAAGGATATGGCTGCCAAAGCTCACCCCGCAAGAACTAATGTGATACCCATGTGCCTCCACATAGAGACGCTTTCCTTGTCTTCAAGATTTGGAGCTGACGTGCTCCACCAAACTGCGAGATGGCAGATCAGACAAGGACACACTGGGAATGTCTAGACTTTTAATACTTTGTGTATGCGGAGTTGCTGATGTTGGGGAAATATACATTATTTCACAAACTACCACTTACATATAAAAAAAAAAAAACAACAACAACAAAAGGATATTTTAAGGCAATTAAGCAAATACAGTTTAATAGTTCAGTATGAGGCTTCCCAATTATTTAATGAAAGTGCAGCGTCTGCGTAGCCCACACTAAACAATTCAAACATGTTCTAGTTTTTATTAAACCCCTGTATGTCCAGTACTGTTTATATACGTATAATATGTATAAATCCTTAATATTTCGGTTGCTTCCATATGCAACGAGCAACAATGCTGGTTATTCTATATCATTTGAATAGAATTGGACCACAAAGACATTCATGTTCTAATAAATTTAGTATTATTATTGGCATTATTGCCCTCTCTTCACCAACTGTGGAAACACAATGGGATGCCTCCGAACCAAGTGGCAAAGAGCACCTTGAGAAAAAGTCACTGATGTCACATTTACAAGCATTAATGAATTACTAGAAGGCTAAAACAGTATTCTTGCGCTCTACCTCAATGTCTCCCTACCTTCACAGACTGCTGCCATGTCCCTGTCTCCTTTCTCTCCTCAGCTCCACTTCTCTTGCATCGTCTAGTTCTTCTGTCTTCACTAGCTTTTCCCCAGGTCTTCTGTCAGGCGTCCCAGCAGGCGTCCACAGCTTCCGGGAACAGATTTGCAGAGAAAGAGAAGCGTTTTGCACCTCTTTCTCGCGAATCTGTCTGCAGTATTCTGGCGACTTATACTCAGACACAGGCTCACCCCGTTTTCCAGTCGAGGAATGGGGGAGCCCAGATGCTCTGCCCCTTTTGGACTATAAAATGCAAGAGAGGAAGCGGAGCTGAGGGAAAGTAGACGGGGGTACAGAAGCTGTTGGCGGGTAATTTAGGGTGAATTTGAGAATGTCTAACCCCAGATTATAGACCCTAACATTTAAAGTTAGGGTCTATAAACTGATCAAACTTCTGGATTGTGGTTTGTTCCAAGTGTGTCAATAAAATAATAAATTAGAAATGTATGTGTGTATGTATATACAATGAAGGATTGTTAATTCATGTTTTTTCACACGCCCTTATTGTGTCTTTTTGTTTTAATTCCAATCACATTTCTTCTCGTCGAGCTTGGTTAATAGCTGTGAACGATGGTCTTCTATTTCCTGTCGCCCCGTCTGGAAATTTGAGGTTTTGTGCGCACAGCTTTACTCTTTAAGGTTACTGAGATTAGTTTAAAACCGTTTCAATGAGAAACATAAAAGAACAAGGGTAATGTGATACAAATGTTGTGTAGTGTGTGCTCCCTGTGACTAATAGGCTTTAGAAAGACATTTTTATTGATGGCAAAAAAAAGGTATTTGATTGCTTTGCGTAAGCGTATGGTTTTTACATTTTGAACCAGTTATTTTGTATAACGCTATTGGCGTACACGGTCCTTTCTCACAAATAACATAAAAGGCAATGCATACCGTCTCAGCGTGAGATGTTTTTTAAAGGAACAGGAAAATCTTCTGCTCGACCAGCCTCAGTTTTCTTGTAGCTTCAGGGAAATATTGGTGATTTATGAACAATATAAAATTCAGTGCTTTTGACATCTGCACACTGTTAAACGTTTAGAAGATCATTATTTTGTTGTTCACAATAAAATATCGTTATGATTGTAAGTCTTACAAGTCAGCCAATGATCCGTGTTCCCTTGCAGGCCGGACATCTCTCTGTGGAACACATTTTGTTCAGGGAAAGGCCAAAGTGTCTGCGCAAGGACACAAGGGTCCATGGCAAGGTTTGAGAAGGTCTATGGAACATCATTAAATCGTCCACCACAGACCCCAGTAAATGTCCACCATGAACAGTGTTGGTGCCTTGACCATGATTTTGTTCCTATAGACTCCTTTTGCTTCGCTGTCTTTTGTAGCAAGGACCTTGTCTGAGTTGTCACCCTGCTGTTGAGCCCCATGTATCTTTGTATGTTTGAGATGTTTCATTCTGAAAGGCATTGAGGTTCCTTCACTGCACTCCTCACCACCAACTGCTATAATGTAGGAATAATATAGTGAATTTAGAATACAAATTAGACACAGTTCCCACCATTCTGTAAACCTCTTCTATCAGTAAACCATCATGCCACGGCCATGTAACTTTAATCTGTATGTTTTACACTAAATACATTGTGAACATCTCTAGGTAAGCTCTAGCCACGCAAATGTATAGTAGCAGTTGAAAGGATACCTTTTTGTGACTTTCTGTTAAGAGCATAGTGGAAAAGTAGACCTTTTGTGTGGTGTGTACAGTGCTTACTGCTTGCTATATGCTTGGAAAGCCACAGACCACACGTTGCGGAAGTTCTGAAAATAGCAACCTCAGAAGAGGGTGTTTCCTGCTAAAGGTCTACAGAGGTGAGCAGGAAACTCCCGAAGTCTAATTTGACGTATGAAACCGTAGGTATTTGTAATGGTCCCACACGTGGAATGTTTCAGTATATTACAAACCTCATATATTTTCATGGTACTGGGTGATCTAATATAGATCTAAAGCTGTTAGTCGGACCATACCTCCCAAGTTTCCCTTTTAAGGACCCAAATCCCTCTGTACCTTTCCATCCCCTGGTTTCTCCTTGCTAGGCGTGAGTGTGTTCAGGACCATGTGCAACAAATGGTTCAAAGTTGCCTCTTGTATAAGTAAAATAAAAAATACTTCTACAATATGCCTTGACGGATCTATCAGTAGGTCGCGAATTCACATAAAAAGTCCCAATTAAGACATGTTCCCATCCAAAATGAGAGATGTGACCAAAGACACGCAGCTTGGAGAATATGAATATATATAATATATATTCTATGTTTCTCTCAATGACTGAAGATAAAGAATCACTGTAGACTTATGTGGTCACCAGACTGACCTTAACATGGTGGGGATTTCTGAATCCCATGTAGCATGGCACTGAGAACATAATGAGGCTAAGAAGGCACTAGGATGTGTAATAGAATGATTGAATTAGTACATGTGGTGGGTCTTATAAGCAGCAGCTTATACAACAAAAGACTGTTTGTTATAAATAAAACAAGATCTTATTTATGCTTCTTTTATACGTAGATCCTGGCATTGCATTTTTTTCCCTTTTTTTTCCTCCCTTGAGTATCCACAAACATTGGTAAACCAGAATACGGGAGCAACTCTGATAATGTATTTACTTAGACCTCCTGCCAAGGTCTTTGCATAGAGCAGTGATCTATGGTCAGTGGACTACAAGTTCTCTAGGAGGAGGCCAACTAATGTTGGGAAGCAGGACAGCGCCCCACTCTGGGTCACTCTGATAGAAAGATTTTGGGTCACTGCCTGAAGCATTTTGTGTTTTTACTTTCATATCATCATACAGCCGCAAGGGGGTCTACAGTAACAAGGACTTCAGGCTGCACTTACATGAAGACCTGATCATATGTAAACTAATGGGATATCCATTTATTTTGGTTTTCTCAACTTTCTTGGACAGAGCGGAGTGTGTTAGCTGCCTTGTTACCGGGCTATTAAAAATGTTTGCGCTGCTTTTGTTTGCGGGGAAAAAAAACATGTAGTTCACCACATTGCACAAAAATATGATTATTTCGGGGCAATTTTAGTGGAGTTGTTTGTATTTAAATAATCTCTTCCTCCAAACATCCTAGTACATTGTTAAACAACGAAAGACTTCAAAACATTTCAGCAGTTAAAGCAAGTAAAGCAAAAATGGGTTATAACAGAACAAAACTAAATGTCTTATCTTTTTTTTTTTTTTTTTAGTGGTGGCCCAAAGGGAGATAACATCTACGAATGGAGATCAACAATCCTAGGACCTCCAGGATCTGTATATGAAGGAGGGGTGTTTTTCCTGGATATCACATTCACACCAGAATACCCATTCAAGCCTCCAAAGGTCAGTATTTCACTGTTAAAGCCAGATTGTGTCATCTTGTCGATGCCCCCCCTCCTGGGTAGCCAACAAGAAGCTCTTCAGCTACATTGCAAGCCCCAATGCTTTGACAAAACCAATAAAGGTTATGAGTGTGCCTTTTGGTTACCCCCATTAGAATTCTAATTCTGCAGCTTGACAGTTGACCTGTTGGCTACACCTACCAACGAGTACTGTTACATAGCTCTACATAGGCAACTATGTTTCCAAAATCTGTTTTTAATGCGTTTTCAAAGAGTTCTAAATAGAGTATATATGACAACTGCAATCTGCTATCTCTTTATGGGGTAGGTGCAGTCGTAGAGGATGCTGGGGATTATGTTTGAGAATTGGGCATATTAACATAGCAGTCAGCGGCGTTGGCACCATTTCACTAATCACAACGGCGAGGACAACTTTTCAAGCTTTGTTCCAATGTTGCTAAAATATAAGGGGGGGTTATGTATGAAATCTCATTCTGGTGCACCGTTTTAAAAAAGTGACCTTATAGCAACCAGTGTGTGTGTGATTTATAATAACCAACCCTTTCTCAAGATTCCAGAGTGATAAGACTTCTTTTCTGGACACATACATTAAACAATTCAGATTAGGAATCTTCACAGTGGCATTAATATAGATTATTGGGTTAATATTTTTCTTTCGAATTTACAGTAACCAGTAACCACTGGGAAAACCCTGGTCTGCTTTCTTCTTCCTACACTATCATGATCTGAAAATAGAACATCTTGCGCCATCGCTATGTATTCCGCAAATTAATGCTACTCTTCCACTCAGACTAACCCATGAATTGCACTCTTTACTTCTGCAATATTGTATAGTGGATGTTAACATGCATCAATACAAACTGTTTTGAATGTATATCATGTGAACCAGACTAGGGTGTGAAAGATCATATTTTATAGTCAAAGTCGAGCCTCAGTTTCTTTGTGAAGCAGTGGACATATAGTTACAGGAGGAGGTCATGAAGCAAGGTTGATTTCGCTCTATAATAGCTCCAGCCCCAGGGTCTCCAAGAAATATCGGTCGCCATCTACTTCTTGTTTCAACGCGGGGCAGCGTCTTGGGTTTAGATCCTGCTGGTTAAAATGAATTGGATGGATGAATGTGGATGACTCGGCTCTGAGATTGCAATAATTAGCTGCTTACGTGCTAGTTTACAACAGTCTCATGAAATGAGTGCTACAAATCCGATGATCCCAAATCTCCTGTTGTCCATTGGGCAACTTCCACTGGAGGGGAAACTGCAGGGACCTATGATTCACCGAGTGGGCTAAGGCTGGAAATATAGGCATTTCACCCAATACACAGTCGCTGCAAGCATCTTGCTTAAATAGCAGTTTTCTATATGAAGCTTTCAGAAAGTCTGTCTGTTTCTGGTATGACTAATGTACATGAAGATGTTTGTTTTTTTTTTTTTAAATTACACATTTTCAGCATTTGAGCAAATTACCTGAATACTAGCAAATTGCATCTAAGTGCCGCTTCATTATCTGTACATTACTCTGATACCAAACACTGGAGCAATAAATACAGAAGGCATTTTACTGCAAACAATGTATGCTTGTTTTCATACGCTGTAGAAATGAGCAGGCAACCATGAACCATTTTGCCTACCAGTCATAAAGAAATAGACATTATCCAAGCTCTAGTTTTCTGCCTAATGATGTATTTCCACAAAATTACTTTCCTGTTTGGCTTTTTTTTGTGTGCTCTAAGGGTTATTTAATGTTCTGATTTTTTATTTTTTTTTAACCCACTGCAAGCTTTCATGCATCTGCATTGTGTAGCTTGATTTGAATGCATCAATCGAACATTGAAGGCGGTTCTCCAAACATTCATTTAAAAGGGCATTCCTTGCCTCATATGCACTTTAAAGCATGTGATAGCAGATGGTCCCTACTGAATTGTTTTTTAAATCTGCATTCCATTTTCCACCACTGATTGGCTGATTTAAAGCAGCCAATAGTGACATGAGAACTGCAGCACTGATCTGGAGCTGCAGCTTCTCTTAAAGGTACCTTTTCAGTCGGGTTAAAGAATCTATATTGTACTTCGGTTTTTCCTGCACATAAGATTTTCGGGATGCTTCATGGTACGGGGAAATAAGGGCAAAGGAGATGTGCTTGCAACTGAACTGTATCTAAAAACTTGTTCGCCATGTTTAAAATGTCTACGTAAAATACATGAATGTATTTTAAGTGAAAAGAGTGCCATTTTGTGCTAAGTAGGAGCAATTGCACTTTTAGTTTTCTAATGCATGCTGTAGTCCATTTTTCTGGGACTCTAATGCATCATACTGCATATAAATATGTGGGTGCATTATTTAAGTTATCTGCATTACCCCTGGCTCCCCCCATTGACTTGTTTAGGGTGGCAGTGGTGTAAGAGCCCACTCAGATAGATCAGATTAGATTGGGTTATAAACCAGTCTTTCTAAGCATACACGCTTTAAAAATGTTCAGCAGTTTTATAATTTGTCACATTATATGAGCTATCTTTAACAGAGTAAAGCATTTACCTATAGTATGACGGTGTCTCCTTGTTTTCAGATTATGAATCTGTGTTGGAGAGAATTTATTAATAATTATAGCCTTTATGGTAGGAGGCATGTTAGTAATTGCAATACCCTGGTATAACCACAAGAGGTCAGAAGACTCCAGGAATAGCCAATAATTATACATACAGTTGGTACACTGTTCATTTTTCTGATGCCTTGGGTATGTAAGGAGCCAGGTTTCAGCTCTCTAACTCTCATATTAGCACACAAAGAGAGTGGATAATCATGCAAAGGGGGCCATTTCTGTGTGTAAACAAAAATGTTATGTGCACGTCAAACCAGATTTACACAAACGTACTTTTTATCTTTTCCTGCAGGTGACGTTTCGGACACGGATTTACCACTGTAACATTAACAGCCAGGGGGTGATCTGCCTCGATATCCTGAAAGATAACTGGAGCCCAGCACTGACCATTTCTAAAGTCCTCCTGTCCATCTGCTCACTGCTCACAGACTGCAACCCTGGTAAAATGCTGGATTAGTAATCAATTCATGTACCCCTTACTATAGGACATTACGCAATGCTCGTGCTAAAGCAGAACTTCCAGAAACTAATTATTAGTCAGGGTACCATATTAGATATACATATAATTTATCAATGGCAGTTTCTGCCATGTCCATCTCCAGAATGTTACAAACCCCTCTTGAAGCAGAGAATAGAGATCTGATTTGGGTTCCCGATTTCATCATTTTGTGTTTGGGTCCGACACCGCGTGACTTCATTTTCCCACAAGGTTGCTATAATGGGCCCAAGATATTATATTACTCTGACTCTTCCCAAATTCCACTGGTAGTTCAGTGGTGCTGAGTCTTCTAGCACTTTAGATGTGCAGAGCTCAGAGGAAAATGTGGCACGCTGTGGCATGTCTGTGTTGGTCGGTGACCAGTGCCATGTAAATATTTTGTGAATTCACCAAATACTCTAAGTTTAGGTACACTATATTAAATACATGTACCAAGTGATGTCTAAACTTTCACCTAAAAATGTAACAAGAGAAGAAATTGCATATTCTATAAGGTGGTTACTCTACTTGCTAGTGGTTTTTACATTTCCAAAGGTCAGTAATGTTTTGTCTCCCTACTTCATCCAAGGTCTGTTTCCTCTTTTCCAGCTGATCCTCTCGTTGGAAGCATTGCCACCCAGTACATGACCAACAGAGCAGAGCATGACAGAATGGCCAGACAGTGGACCAAGAGATACGCCACATAGACCCAATATGGTTCCCAAATCTCACCTGTTTGTCTGTGATGGCGAGAGCTGCTTGTTAATTTGATGGGGACAAGGGAGGGTGGGAATTGATAAAGAATAGGGTATTTCTATAACAGATTTTATTCAGTCTTTTATTTCCAGAGAATTTTGTTATTGTAACTTAAGGTATCTTTCTGCAGTAGACCAGTAGTATGAACAAGGACTTCTTTTTTTGTACGACAGCCGAGCTCTGAAATATTAGCTTATTATAAAAGGAGTACAAAGAATGTAAAATTATTTTTCCCTTATTGCTTTTTTTTTGTTCAGGTTGCAATATATAAACTTTTCAAGCAACTTTAGTTTTTGTACAGTTACACTGCTTATACCGTAGGCATCTATGTAAAGAATTTTGTTTTTGAATCTGAATAATTTTTGTTGTACAAAGGAGGAACTATGGTGTTCAACGTGTACCAGGCGAGCCTGCATAATTCTGATCCGCAGTCTTCAGCTATCGATAGGACTAAGAGGTGGTCATCCCCAGGACTGGGAGATGAAGAAACAGATATCATTGTGTATTTTGGAATCTTAATTATTATTTGTTTTCCCTTTTGTATGTCTAATAACTTGAGGAAAAGATATGTTTATGGGAACCTGTAGTGAAATATACCTTAAGCTGTTTAACTGTAAAGGTGGGTAAGAATTACTCAGTGGATTGTTATATGTCTGTGGGCTAATAAAGTCTGCATTTGTTACTGTGCTAATAAAAAAAAAAATGAAAAACAAAGAGCTTATGCCTGCATTTGATGTCCACATCAAGGACCGTAACATGGAGACCTCAAAACTTTTCCTAAGTCCTTTCCTGTCTGAAAGCTCGTTCAGTCTATGGGCCAGATTTCATTGTTAAACTGGCTTAAACAATAAAGTAAACACAGCTCGTATTCTGCCAGGACGAAAATAAGGCTTTTTCGTGCTTGGTTTGTTGTTCCTGCCTTTGGATTCTTTGCAGAAGACCCAAACTGGGCACAAGGCCCTCAGTTTTTCACTTAATTATGGTAATTATCATTCTTTGTCGGCAGTCATGTGATCAAAACCTGGAGTTTAGTTTTATTCCAAACCCCCCAGTGTCTGGACTGTCCGGATATCTCTGTAAAGTACCCATCACATTCTCCCAGATACAGCTACTGCACAGCAAAGGGACCTGAATATATTAAGTCTGTTAATCACTGCATTTCTGACAAAATTCAGATAAGACAACGGTTGTAAATTAGCTTACACAGGGTAAGCAAACTGATCAATAACCCATTATCCCAAAACAATGGTTTAGTATAAAGGCTACAACCTATAATGTGGGGGGCAGGAAGAGTAACCGGTGAAATGTATAAATCGCACAGGTGTAAGTAAGCCCACATTTGAAACTTTTTAATGGCGTTTGGATGCAAACAAAGTTTATTTAATGACTTAATCCAGGCGTTACACAGTGAGTGGCTAGAGTGCCCGTTAACACAGATTATGAAAAATGACATACATTCATCTCCATTAGTATTACTGATGTCTTTCTAGTTATCAGAAGAAGGTGTGCCTTTACTTCTTCTCCCTGGTAAGGGGAATGAGGATTTGCTTTGAAACTGATTGAGTTTGCTAGCCAAATGTGTAAATGGTTCAATCAGGGTCTTCCTGTCTGCCACCGACACTTCCCAAAATTTAACCCGCTCAGTTCTGGCCCAGTGTCGAGCCATGTCTTCGTCCACTTGCCTCTGCTCTGCCAGATCACACTTATTACCTAAAATAATAATGACGACCTTTAAAAAGAAGAAAAAGAAAAAAAAAGTGAGCTTTAGAGAACAAGCACTACAGATCCAGGATTTCCAGCAGGGCAAAGTGTGGTACTAAGACAAGGGATGAGATGATCATTTAAATACCTTTAGTACTTCCAGAGGATAGAACATAGTGGAGACTTAGCTTTAAAAATGTTACCGGAAAAGTTTCACTTTGCAGGTCAAAAGGATTGTACTGTTAACTGTAATTTGCATTTAAAGTGGATGTCTCATGCAAAAAACTTATTTTAAATAGTGTTTTAAAGAAAGTTATCTTTAAATAGCCCACACACAAATGTACCCATTGCACCATCCACTGGCCATGTCTCCGCTCCCCACCACCTAAAGAAGTTATTGGGTGTCATTAAAGCCACCAGGCTAAGCTAGATACGTAAATCACAAAAGAATTATGTTTTTGAGCACCCAGATAAAATAGATGCAACTGAGGGTATAAACCTTGTTTCTTCAGTAGAACATTTCAGGATCTGCTGGGTCAATAGCTTAACCTGCACCAAACCAATGACAAAAAGCTCACTCTCCTGCAATAAACACATTGGATATTTCTGTGCATGTGAAATCCACCCATAATGAAAAGATTAGCATGCATAGGAAGGGCACTTAAGTGCACATCTTGCTTTTAATAGGCAGAAGTGCTGAGGCATATTGTTTAGAGGTATAAGGAAAAGCTGTGAAAAAAATTCACTCCAATACTTGTGAAATGCCCTCAGATCTTTCTCCAACCCATTTTAAACACTTGATGTTATATTTACCTCTTTTTTGTCCCTAAACTTGTCCACTTCTCTCTTAAGCAGCTCAACCTTTTTAAAAGACATTAGGCTGTCCACACTATAGACAAGAACAAAGCCATCAGCAAAAGAAAAATAGTGTTTCGGTAACTCTGTGCCTTCATGGAGTCCTTGCGTGTCATAGAGTCGGAGCTGCTCCCTAACGCCACGTTCTGTTTCTACAGACGCAATGTAAATATCTTCCAAGGTTTCACTATTTTCCAGACCTTAAACAAACAAAAAAAAAGTTAGTGCAAATGCAGGTCTTAGTTGGCCCCTTTTTAACTTCCCGGCGTACACCCTCTAGAACACTACTTCACAAACCAAGTTTACCAAGTTGGCAGCTTCCACCAAAGGGTTGGGACAACCTCAAGGGGAGTAACAATTATGTATTTCAGCTTGTGTGGCTAGATTCAGAACTTAGCCCAGCTATTTCCCACCACGCCTTTAGCTCACAGGCCAACTAGACAGGCCGGCATGAGGGATGCGTGGCTATTGGTGGGGTAGGACCATTCATATACCTGAACGACCAGCCTCCTTACAATGCATTGAAGCCATGAAACACCATGATGTGATGCCATATTACGTCACTCTAGCCCAATACGTCTCAAGGTGGCCACGCAGAAGCTGCAAAACCACAAATCCCCAATGAATCTCACAGCTCAGTGGGTCAGTCACGTGAGATCCCCTGATCATCCTAACCGGCCCGAGGTCCTCGCTGTTTGCAAAACTGGGGGCAATGACCAAAAAAAAAAATCAGGGCTGCTCATCTGCTTAAAATGGCAAAGAGAGCACCCCATTTTTTCAACATTAAATATATATGACATAATTAAGTCCGGGGGAAGTGGTATTAAAACAAATTCTCTCTCTGGTTACTAGTTTTAGTAACATATTTCTTAACTCTCAGGCGCCAAAACCATTATACGTCAAGAGAATAACTTCATGAGAAGCTGTACCACAGCGCTAGGTTGGTTTTTACAATAAAAAACATACAGTAGATCTCACCATATACCCATTAGGCAGCCGCTAGAATACAAAACAAATAATGAAGGAGCAAGTGACTTCAGATTGACTTGTTTTAAAAAAGCATGGTCCCTTTAAATAAATGTTTTTTCCACTGTATTTAATTTGGCTCCTTGCTGTTATTTCCCTTACCCCATTAAATTTCCTCTTTCTGTTCTTTACCACCCACTGTGAAACACAAAAGATTCCTAGAGAAACAGCAGCAGATGCTACTTCACAAGCGCTTATACGACTCAGAGGAGACAGATAAGAAAGAGAACCAAAGAGGGATATAGGAGCCTGGATTAATATTTACAGTGTACATACTAATTAAACTAACGCTTTAGGTCTCATTAAAGTCAGTCGGCTTGTACATAAAACCATTCATGGAATAGGTAATGCATGATCCACAAAACAATATCACACCCAGGATTTTCATTTTTCTTCCACATTATTTGGCAAATTAACGAGCGCATTTGTATTTTATATACATGTAAACATAAGGAATCAGGTTAAAACCCAACAAGAGCGCACATTTCATGCAATGAGATGCAGTATTTCCTATCTATTACTACACCATCGGAATAAAGAATGAAGTTCTCTATCTCACCTGACATACCTGTGATTTATCGGAACCACTAAAAGGAAGTCTTTATTATATATATATATATATCACATACAAAAACGTACTACATAAATATAGACAAAGGCCTACCACTTAAAGGGGTAGTAATGTCCTTAAAATTGCATTTGTATGGACTCCAATGTCTTTTACTCCATGCATACTGGAGCATGCATTGTTTAATTATTTATAAAAGTAGAGTTTCTCCTCCCCTGAGTAGAGTTTCTCCTCCCCTGAGTAGAGTTTCTCCTCCCCTGAGTACTCCAACTGAAAGCAGGGGGCATCTGTACACTTCTAGCACACGCTCAGTAACTCTCTCATTGAAGCAGCCGCCTATTGTATGGATACCACTGAAACATGTGGTTGTAAAGGGACACCAGCACCAACAATTTGTTATTATTATAATTATCTTTTATTTATATAGCACCAACAATCTACTCAGCGCTTAATACAATACATATATTCAAGGGGTATGACAAGACGAGAATTGACAGACTAAGACAAAACCGATGCTTTAGGTGGAGAGAGTCCGGCTCACAAGCTTACAATCTAGATAATAAATACATTACTGAATAAAAGCACATGCACTTGTATTTTGGAATAAACAGGCCGTGGACTTTTGTTTAAAACATAATTATTATCCAAATAATAACTTGTAACAAAAACTCTTGGCCCAAACCCAGAGTTTAAAACACCAATACAACGCCAACCGCCCTAAAGCCAGAAGGCTAACCAAAGGATTACCAGTTCACCCCTGCATACAGGATAACTTTAACCCCAACATAAAAGTAAATGACGAATGATTTATAAATTTTTTGACATAACATATACATATATATATATATATATATTAATATATATATTTTATAATTATTTTGGGGGTCTATTCAGCAGCCCGCCATGGTGCCCGCAGCTCTGTTACTCAGCTGCTGTTCACCACACTCAAAAGGTCTGCACAGACAGGCAGCAGTTCGCCTTGTGGCGTGAAAAATCTTCATTTATCCCCTATATTTATTACGCATTTTCCCACCTTTTGCGAGCGCAACCAGAATGTTACATAACCTAGCATTTTAAAAAAAATACACTTTGCCTTTAAAAACTTTTGAACTTTTATTTAGAGCCTATTGCTGACCTCTACCTGACCCCACTAATCTATCCCAAGCACATGCAGCCCTGTACAATTAGGTAGCAGGGCTTTACACCATGTCAGATGCTGCCTACTTCTGTTGGTTTACAATGGGAGCTCAGTCCCATTAACTAGAATGGAATACAACTGAGCACGTGCAAGAGCATACCTTGGTACATTCCCTGATTTCAGTAGATGTCGCTGGGGGAGGAGCTAAATGAGTCAAAACTTTTAGTTTCCAACAGCAATAACTAAAGAATCTCTGGAGCAATCTGCACGCAGTACAGTACACCGCCAACAATGCAATATGGACCCTGATAGGCATTTAACATGAAAAAATAGGGCAGAGTGCCCCTTTAAACTTGAATTTAATTTGCAATTCATCATTCACTGATTTAATAAACCGAGATACACTTACCCACGGTGTGGTTTCCATACAGAAGCTGCTCTATGATTGCAGTTTTTCCGACGGCTGCCAATCCACAAACAACCACTTTGCTGCCCTTTCCCATCATGCACCAGGAATCTCTGCATTGAAACCAAACAAGCAGAAATGCCAATTAGAAGTAAGGAGAGCTATTTAAATATACATGAAATGTATCCATGCCGTGCGTTGGTTTGATGCCGGTTTTATAGGCACAGTTTCAGATCTCACTTTAAATTGCCTTTCCAGAGACTGATTCCGCACACAGGCCCCCACCGAGCTTTCCATGCAAAGGAACCTAGTTACTGGAAACAGGAATACTAAACTCTCTTTATTTAAAATGTGCCATTATCATCCCTCCAGACGTATCTAATGACCAGAGAGACGTTTTTATTTTAGGAGCAGTCATTAGCGGCACGGCTAAAGTGCAGGGCTTCACCGAGACGTTTTCTGTGACTTCTGCAACCCATTGATAGCTTTTTATGTATAAGCAGGGCATTTGCAGTAGAATATTCTACTTATACAATTTATTTTATACACATTTTTTATGATGTTTCTATACACGTTATTAGTGGCTTTTAGGGCAATAGAACAAGTGGACCAACTATACCAGGCGCTGCCAATTGAGTGGCGCACTTGAGCCACCCTGAAGATATGGTCAGCATGGGGCAGGACCTCCGACCCCAGACCGGGCGCCAAGATCCCTAGTTATGGATCTGCGATAAACTCATTACCAGGAAAGATAGGCTTGAGTGGCACAGAATTAGAGTGGCTGCAATTATATTGTTTATTCTATTAAACAGTACAGTGGCAGACTCATTAAATTAACTTTTCATCCAATTATTATTATTGCAACAGAGTAATTTATTGTCATATTGAAACAAAACAGAATACTAGCAGACATCACTCTACAACCTATACTATACATGTCCTTTAAGGCGAACCTATAGATTGATATAGAATTACCTGCTGGTCTCCCTGGATTTAGATATTAGAAAAGGCAGGCAGCCCATTAAAAATGTAGGTTCCGCGAGGAATGAGTATTCACAGGCGAGGAACCGCATAAAAACCCACCCATTGCTCTTACACGCCGCACAACAATTTAATAGGAAAGGGTAGTTCCACAGTATTGCTCCACTAGGCGCAGGTTTTCAGGGTAGTAATTAGTCCGGCTAAGTGATCTACTCATTTAATTGTTAACTAGAGATATGTTGGATCGGAAGCCCATTAAAGCAGAGCCCTCTTTTGCTTCTATTAGTCCAAACTGTTCTGATTACCCAGTGTACAGCGCTGTGGACTATGCTGGCGCTATATACGTCTATAAGTAATAACGCTACAAAATACGTCGACTGTCTAACTGGATCGTGCATTACCCTCAAGAGCAATCATCACACAGCAGTTACATCAGAGCGGAGGTAATTGTTCAATATACATTACATTTTGATTTTACATCATGACATCTGTTTCAAATATTGTCCAAATTCTAAATTAGAATATATATATATATATATATATATATGGTGGTGTTCTTTGGAACTGAAAGGCTGGCTGGCAATCATGGGAATGATCCTTAAGCTACATTCTTACCTTTTTAATGATGTAGTTGCAGGGGTGATTTGCAGTCCCATTAACCCATGAAGTGCCAGTGCCGTAAGTGATCATTCTAAATGCTGATCATGAGGTCTGCAGCACAGCGTATAGGAATACTCATTCTTACAGAAATCACTGGGGTTTTTTTAACCCATTTAAAGGGGATCTGTTTCCTAAACACTAAATTTTACAGTCCAGTGCACTATATAAACCTACAGAATTATGGTTACAAATTAAAATAAGTTATATATAAATATTATTTAACAGGCGGGACTGTATAGCATGTGATGTGCGCCCGTCTTGCACGTGACGGGCATGATTATTCCTCCCTATTAAGTTATCTTTCTCCTGTTGTTTAGTTGCTGATTGTTGATTGGTTCAAGCAGGCTTTGTAAACATGGAGTGTAAATACGTATAATATGTGCAATACTCTACTGCATATGGATTCACGACTGGCTCCCCCAAGTATTTTCTTTAACTGGAGCCCTTGCTGTTTGGGGCCACAAATATCAGCTCGTATCTCTCAAAAGTTTAAAGCGGCAAAAAGTAACCCTCCTTTTTTATTATTATTATTATTATTTTTTTGAAGCATGGGTACATTGGGTATGTTGCGTTATTCTTGCACCTATACTTATTCTGCATCTCTCGCTTGTGGGTAAAGTGTGGTTTGCTTCTTGTTTTAGATGGTGGAAAACCCAGTAAAAGCACACATTTAATTAAACATGAATGCTTGTTTACAGGTAGCAAAATTATATTTGTAATGTCCCCCCCATCAAAGACCACATTTTAGTGTCTGGGGTATTCTATCACATTGTAATACAGAGATGTGTCGATACCAACTGGAAATTTGTATACTTGCAAACAGTGAGTGATAGGTAATAGGATCCGGATTATGTATTTTATAATCTTAGTAAATTACCATAAAGGTTTACACTAGAATTGCATTCTTCATTATGTAACATGTTTCTGCCGTGTCTACATATTATATGTTTGTGTGTTACAGTACTGGTGTGAGCCGGCACTCTTAATTGATTTACATGCATTATTGATGCCCTTCGGTGTATCACTGCAGGAGCTTTACAGATAATCAGTAAACTCTACGACTGTGCAGAGCAGCGGCCAAGAGGCAGAAATATGTTCTATATACCGGAATGATGTTATATATATTGCAGTGCGAGGCCCTTTTATAGTACGTGATGTAACGTCTTCATAGGACGCGCATTGCCTGGTGTGCTAGAATGGCTCCTCTAGATTTTATGTAGTGTGTGTAGCTCTGTTTTTTTTTTTTTTTTTACTAAGCCTCAATAAATGAGAAAAACGGCACTTATGCAATGGCAGACCTTCAGCAATCCATTCATAATAATAATGTATCTGTTACCATACTTGCCAACTGCCCCTGATTAGGAGGGACAGCCCCTCTTTCTTCCCCTGATGTCCCTCTTTGCGTGCTGGGTATGTGTGTATTACCGTGTTCTACAGGGTTAAAAGTCACAATAATGTATTTGTACACAGTAGAAATTGAATTATAATTTATGTATTTTAAATACACCATTCTTCCAAAAGCGTTACTCAGTGTCATAAAAAGTCTTAGTAATACACTCTCCGCACGTCTCTAACCACACACCTAAACCCAATGTGTCTCTCCAGGGCACGCTTGTTGCGAGGTATGTGGTCCAGTAGTGGGTACCCAGAAATATGAGCATGCCACAAATGCCCTTTGACCAGTAATGTCAAAATATCCTGGATGTATTTTAGTCGGCGTGGGCTAAATGACGTCTTTCTGCCTATGTCACATAATGTACAGTAAATGCATTTGTGGGGCAGGCAAGACAACCATCTTCCATATAATCTGTATAGAACGAGCACTATAGAGGTACCCAAGAAGTTTGTGTTACACCATTTTTTGTAACCAGAGTTATCACTTGATAGGACACCACTCCATTCAGCAGCCAACATCTCCGGTAATAGTTATGGGGTAACTTTTCATCTCCTAGATTTAACCAAAATATCTAGTTGTTTTATGTGAATAATGCCAAACTCTTTATTCTCCAAATATTTCATTAGATTTCATCACAACCAGGCCCAGACTGGCTATTGGGCAATCTGGCCAAATGCACTACAGGCCAGTGTTCAGTGGGGCCTCAAACATTCAGTACCTTCATTGCCGCTCCTGCGACAGATGCTTTCTTTTAGTGGCCACCAGATGGATACAGGTTGCCAAACACCAAGAGTGTATCCAGCCAGCGGAGTAAAAGTACCAGGGCCTATTTTTAATCCTCAGCCTGGGCTTGATCACTACTTTAATGTAGTCTATATTTAGAGAGAGTCTATGTTTAGAGAGGGGATTTAAGGTTGACCAAATGATGTGTGGTCCTTTTCGGGTTGGAGCTATCCTACTAAAGGGGCTCAGTGGGTGCCTGGATTATTTTGTGCTTGTCATACATTTGTATTGCATGTATTTTAATTAAAAAAAAAAAAAAAAAAACTTTTTTTTTAAATTGCACATAATTTATTGTGTAGCATTACCTTGGTTCTGTCATCTCCAGTGACTTGTTGGTTGACCCTTGTGCACTTAGTAGGACCTTGAACTATCACTATAGTAGCTGACAAAGAAAGATAAATGTTGTTCACTACCTAATGTACCTGCAGTCATCTATGACATCACCCATTGGGATGTCATAAACAGCCACATAAATCATAAAACAAACCCTGGGAAACTTGGCAGCCATACCGGTATATATTTTTTTAAAATATGAACACCAACAAGGTTTTTTTTTTTGGTTTTAATATTCATATCACTTAGCCCGTTCCATGATGTCATGTAAAGAATGGTCCCCAAGGAGTATTACAAGGGCATGTAAAATCCGATATAAAATATTCCATGTGTGCTTCTGTAAATGCTTCTGTAAACGCTATGTCATAAAAGCCTCTGTTGGTGTAATAGCCAGGTGCCCCGATACTTTTGTCCATAATGTGTATATCGTATTAGTTTTGTAGTGGGGATTTTGTGTGTATACTGAATTTTATGCTGGCAAGGGACAACAAATATTTAAAAAATAATAAGTAAAACATACAAATATATGAACTTTTTTAATATTCATAGCCATATTTCAGGTTTTTAAAATGATGTGTGGAGAATAATTATCGCCTCAAAAGTAGGCCCTGTCTGTCCTTTAAAAACAGTATATCATCTTTGTGGCTACACTAAAATGAGAATTTCAAAAACTGCAATTGAAAAAACAGATGCCAGAAAAGCTCTGATGCTTGGCGTTTGCGAGGTGCTAAATAAACTTGGCCACAAAGGGGTCAAAACATTTTCAAGATATTGTCTCATTATTGGCTCATAACGCAGCTGCATATGTCTTCTCTACTGAGCAACCATACTCGGCTCTTATTTTAATTAACATTCCATACTAAATAAACCCATATAATAGTATGTCCACATAATAGAGCAGACAATTTTGAACTTGTCCTGTAAAAAAAGTTACTTTAATAGATCGTAATGTATAGGTTATTAGAAGAGGATGAACATTGTACAAAATCCCTAGACGGCCACATCCAGGCAGCTGGCCAAAGACACAGGACATCACGTATGTGGATCATTCTAATATCTTGGCATTCTCCAAATTTGCTCCAAAGTCTTTAGGTGTATAAAGCTCACTGCTAGGGTACTGTGGCAGTGTCTCAAAATTGAATTGGCCGTGGAGATGATAATTAGGGATCAGTTTGTCCAATTTCTGCCCAATTCCTGTTACTGTAAACCAGATCCTAAATACCCCTGGTCAGCGCAGTTTTATAGATCTACCCAAGTATGATTATTATACAAACTGGTAAAGAATTGTGTTTTTCCACCCCTTACTGTAAAAAAAAAGGCAGTTTGGGAGGTACTCATAACAGTACCTCATATGTAGAATATACAAAAATCCATATAACCGGTTTCATCCTTAATTAAAGCTGATGAACGTTTCCATACATAATTTATATTCCAAAGCAAAATTTTTCAGAAGAATAATACACCAAAAAAAATTGTTTTTAACACAATTTACATTTTATGTGCACATTTATGTAAAAGAAATGGTAGTTTTTTTCCCCACAGACATGCTACCTGTTGCCACAGACTAACAGCTCAAGCCAATAGGAACCTTTATGCTATAGGTATTTGTAATGACATCATACATTACATCACTGACAGTGTCCAGGTATGGCCTCTATTCACTAAAAGAATATTTGTTAGGAGAGTTTCAATAACAACTGTGGTTGAAACTCTCCTAACAAATATTCCTTACATATATTACATATAAGATACCAAAAATGTTAACATACATGTTTACTATTCCACTAATGTGTATTTCTTGTTGGAGAATGTTGGCCCTTCATAATAAATAGCAACTCGCCCTTTGGTGATTAAACCCCAATTAACCTAATAAGGCAATTCACTAATAAAAAGCAAATAACGTGATATCTCCGTCAGAACTACATTTCCCAGCAGACCCTCTTTCTACAAACCGGAAATCGTCTGTCCCAAGCTCTCAGCATAAGGGAAGCTGGGTAATTCCGTCCTTCCTTTCCGGCTGCCGAGCCATCAGGTAATGGAGTCGCTGGCCTTGTTTAGCCGATCTGGTTTCCCCCCAATCCGCTTTCAATCAGGGGTATTTGTCGGCCATCCAGCTGTGGATTTGTATGTGTCGGTTGCGTTTGACCATCCTTTACCCGCCCCGCGCCCCTCCTGGTGATTTTTGTCTGTTTTGTCGGTGATATACTCCTCTGGGCCGATCCCCTGCGCTGGTGCCGGGGTGAAGTATTACGGGACGCTGTGTGCGTGTGTAGCTGTCTGCGGACGGTGTCCGTACCTTGAGACGGATCCCTTTTCGTTGTTTGTTGTGTGTTTAGCAGGGAATGGAGAGCTCGGGCGCTTTAGTCAGCTATATATATATATATTGAAATGTCCTGCTGTCAGTGCTGGTGAGCGAAGGCCGCGTACCCTGTAACCGGGATATGAATTAAAGCGTTATTACCCATGCGGTTTATTATTTGGATCGCTGATCTCAGCTAGTGCTCATTGTTTTAACTCGCTTTATGGTATCAGAGTATTGTGATGAATTACTTTAACCAGCTGATGACCGTGTTCTTTAATGACCATTAAGTATGCTGTTTCTGCAGCATTTATTCTTCTCTAGGACCTCCCAATGGAGTCATTGGCTCCTGTACCTGTCTCTCTGGGTATTGCAGTGTGGGTTTTTGTCTATGAAGTTGAAGGCTGTCTTCTTACTGTCTCTATTTTTTTTTCTAGTGTAAGCCAGCATGGGTGCCTACAAGTACATGCAAGAGTTATGGAGGAAGAAGCAGTCCGATGTGATGCGCTTTCTTCTGCGCGTCCGCTGCTGGCAATATCGCCAGCTTTCCTCCCTCCACCGTGCCCCGCGTCCCACCCGTCCAGACAAGGCTCGTAGACTTGGTTACAAGGCCAAGCAAGGTAAGCTGCGCGTCTCTGATTATGTGGGTTGCTATTCACTAACCATGGGCGAGCTTTGCATTGCTGCATGTTTGGGCTCTATATGCCCAGTGACGGATGCCAAGCTAGTCCGGGTATCTGCTCACCATTCGTTTCGCCTTGGATTCTGTTGCTCTTATTTTTAGTATAAATTTTCACCATATTTCATCAGTAAGTTTAGAAACGACTATAAATGTGGTTAGTATTCACACTGAGCATACATGGTCTCTGGGTTACGCACCTGGCAGATTTTGTGGTCTGTGCCTGTAATCTGGTGGGGGACTAGAAAGTAATTAGCAAAATAATCTTAAATGTCCTGGGCTTGTGGTTTCAGCAGAAGAAGTGGGTCCAGTCAGGCAGGTTTGCAGTGAACGCTTTATTCCTGCTCGGTTTGTGGGAACCTGTATATGACTTTTCTTGGCTACTATTGAAAAAAACATAAGCATTGGCCATTTAATCTTAGGTGTATTAACTTACAAGGTACATCAACTTTGTTTTGAAATGTCTGCTACCCGGCGATGCCTTGCTTTGCTGCTGTAGTACAAGATGTTGTAGTGCGGTCAATGTAATATGTTATTGGCTTTCCCCATCAGGTTATGTTATTTACCGTGTTCGAGTCCGCCGTGGAGGCCGCAAACGCCCCGTGCCCAAGGGTGCCACCTATGGAAAACCTGTGCACCATGGTGTGAATCAGCTCAAATTTGCCCGTAGCCTCCAGTCTGTTGCTGAGGTATGATATGCACACAAGTCTGAGACATAACATTAACTTAAAGAAACTTTAAAGTTGGACATGTTGCTTTCTAAAGACTGTCCAGTGTCAGTTACAAGGGAGATTAAACTATCTATTGGCTACTCACCTTTGGATATTGCAGCTCTTGCTTTAATGTGGGTTTTTACACCATTGGCACATTTGGAAGGTATATATGATGAATAAAGTTGACCCCACACACACACACTGCGTTACCCCGTTTTTCTTCTTCCATTGGGAAGTATTGGGACATACAACAGCTGTACATTAAAGACATATCTATCAAAGTTGCCAAATTTGATTTTGGGGACTCACGCATAGTGTTAAACTAATTCCCCACAAGCCCTTTTTTGTTGGCTATTCTACATAAATCATTTTGTTCATATCTTCAGTTTCATATATTATGACAATAACACCTAAAGCCAACATTATTCTTGCTACTAACTATAATTCAAGAGGAGCTTATTAACTGTTTAGACAAATCACTTTCTTTTCCTTTATGAACCAGGGAAGCATTTTTGTTTGTCTACAAATCCCATAACTGCCAGTGAGCAGGTAGCTGTGGGAGGGTTGTTGGAATTGTCCCACTAATGTTTTGAAGATCATTCAAAAGTACCGTTTGGCTTTGATAAAATGACTTGCTTCTGCCTTTTTAATATATTACAAGTTGTATTAGAACCCATATGATATGAAGATATTTACTTGTATGAGCAGCTGATATCTATTTTGTTTGAGCTGAATGTTGGCATGTGTAAACTTGGTAGTACATTGTGAGGCAACCTGTATAGAATGTGGCTGCTTATTTTAGGTTAGGCTGTTGGTGCGGTCTAGTCAGCTATACAGTCCCTAACTGAAAGGTGGAGAAATAGCCAATGCTGGTTGCCCTACATTATGGGAATTTCCTATTCCTGTCAAGTTATAGAAATGCTTTGTGTATTTTGGGTGATAAAACCCATTTAAGATCTAGTTATATATATTTTTTTCTAGTAATTTCCAAAAACTTGCTCATTATGAAGTTAGGTTTTTTAGAATGGACAGTATGGCTCACCAAAGGAATTATTTTAAAGTCTTGTATTCTATTTTACAGGAACGTGCTGGTCGCCATTGCGGAGGGCTGAGGGTGCTCAGCTCTTATTGGGTGGGTGAAGACTCCACCTACAAGTTCTTTGAGGTCGTTCTCATTGACACATTCCACAAGGCAATCAGACGCAACCCAGACACCCAATGGATCACAAAACCAGTGCACAAGCACAGGGAGATGCGTGGGTTAACATCTGCTGGCAAGAAGAGCCGTGGTCTTGGAAAGGGCCACAAATTCCACCAAACTATTGGTGGTTCTCGTCGTGCTGCCTGGAGAAGACGCAACACACTTCAGCTCCACCGTTATCGTTAAAGTGGGATTGTACTTGTAAATTTGACAATAAAATAGTCTCTGGACAACGAAGGCATTTGTGTTTTTTGGTCAAATGGTATTCCTAAAAACGCACAACACTAGAAACATTAGGCTTGTGTCTACAGCAACTTTTAAACATCTAGATAAACATCTGAACTCAAGCTATATAATGTTACATATGAATTGTTGGCAAATGTGTAGGTGGGTGGATTTTCTGGTGTACTTTGTTTCTGATAATGTGTCAACATAATGGCAGGTAAGAACCATTTGGCCCATCTAGTCTCCCCATTTTATTTCTCCTGGAGTTAAGGCTCGAACCTTAAACAGTCCTCTTCATCTCTTAAGGTTATTGAATGTGCACATTTCCCAATATAATTGATATCTGTAGTAAGAGTAAAACTTCTACTGAAGCTTTCAAGTGGTGTGAAGTAGTATACGGAGCCAGGCCACAATTGATAATTTTAACAGAGGGATGCGCAATTCATATCGCCCAGGCCATGCAGGCACTGGGAAGGTTTTTTTCCCCTTCATTTAGTCTTCAGGGTTAGGATCCATGTTCTCCTGCAGGGACCTGGATGCTCCTCTCTGGCAGCCAGTGGATGTCTGTGTGATGCATGCAGACAACCTCTGCTGCCGGAACTTCTATGACAGAGCGTCACGTGACCTTCCGGCACTCCATCATGGAAGCCCAGTGAAGGTGCCTGGCAGCAGCAGAGGTTGTTTACGCGAATCGTGCAGATGTCTACTGGCTTCCCCCACCATGGAGACTGGGGGGCATGTCTCGGCTTTCCCAATTATGTTTGTATGTAATATATCCTGTCAAAAGCAGGACTAACTGCGTATTAAATACCAAAAATGTTAAAATACATGTTTTCCTGTTCATTAGAATAAACTACAGGTCTACTGTGTAATTTTTCTTTAAAAAAAAGGTTTTCTTTAAAATAATATAAGGATGCGGCCTATAAGGATATATTGATTGATTATATATATATATATATATATATAATCACACACATACCAATTTGCTCAAAAGAAGGGCCTGTAGTGCCTTTGTAAAGCTATCTGGTGAAGTAAACAAGCTATTTTAAGCAATTTTATTAGATGGAGAGCTGACCATTAGCATTCTGATAATTAACAATTATCTGGTACCCTGACAGGCTGAAAGATTGTTTTGAGAAGATGGATGTCATGAGCCTTTACTTAGAAGTCTTTGTAAATGTTACATACACCGATCAGCCATAACATGACCACTGACAGTTGAAGTGCATAACTGATAATCTTGTCATCATGGCACCTGTCAGTGGGTGTTAGAAGTAGGAAAAAAAGGCAAGTGCAAGGACCTGAGCGATTTTGACAAGGGACAAATTGCGAGGGCTAAATGATTGGGTCAGAGCATTTCCAAAACTCTTGTGGTGTGTTCCTGGTCTGGTGTGGACAGTACCCTTCAAAAGTGGTCCACGAAGAAAAAGTGGTGAACTGGCGATAGGGTCATGGGCGCGGCCAAGGCTCACTGATGCATGTGCGGGTGAAGGCTGGCCTGTGTGGTCAAATCCAATAGAGCTACTGTAGCTGAAATTGCTAAAAAAATGCTGGTTCTGATCGAAAGGTGTCAGAACACACGGTGCATCGCAGTTCGTTGCGTATGGGGTTATGTAGCCGCAGACCAGTCAGGGTGCCCATGCTGACCCCTGTTCGCTTCAAAAGCATCTACAATGGGCAATGAAAGAGGGTGGCCTGGTCTGATGAGTCACGTTTTCTTTGGCTTTATGTGAATGGCCGGGTGCATGTGCGTCATTTACCTGCAGAACACATGGCACCAGGATGCATCCATGGAGGCTCCACCTCACAACTTACAGGACAGATCTGCTGCTAATGTCTTGGTGCCAGATACCAGAGCACACCTTCAGAGGTCTAGTGGAGTCCATGCCTTGACGGATCAGGGCTGTTCAGGTAGCAAAAGAGGAACTTATGGATTATTAGGTAAGTGGTCATAATGTTGTGGCTGATCGGTGTCTGTTTAAATGCCCACCTCCCTGGTGTGTACTTTACACTTACAGCTAAACCAGTGGTGTTTCAGTGAAAATAAAACCCTTTCTGTGGTAAATGACCCATCTTTTTGCGTATGGTACTGTTCCAATGAATCCACTGCACAGCACAGACATTGGAGCTCATTAACTTGTTGCCAGAACCTTGGTTTTTATTCTGCAGATAATACCCACTACTGGTCAGTATTGTGACAAGCAATGAACACGATCATCAGACGATCCCAATGTGATCACATGTCAAACAATCATTGTCGCCTTGTATCGATCACAAGCCATGCACAAATTTGTGTCAAAACACCTTTTCGTACATAATTGGTGTCACAGTGTGAGATGAACGATATTTCTTCTCAGTGGAAAGATTGAATTATGTACGACCGTTATGTAATACCGAGATCAAAAAAGGCAAACAGATTTTGCTCTGTAGATTGAAGCGGCTGTATTATCTTATGTGACAAGATAATTACATCAATATGATGCTCAGATTAGGTTCATAGATATAGAAGGTATTCACTACTGTGCATCAATACAAGCCACTGCATGCCATTTCTAGCTGCTTTACACACAATGAGAAATATGAATGACTTTACAATGAACAAATATAAACATAACAGTAAAGTTAACACTTGCAGGCTTAACAAACATCATGTTAAAATTGGTTGATTTTATTCCAAAGAATGGTGGGTTTTTAAAAACTCCAATTGTGTTTTATTAATAGTAGAAATTATCAGAAGAATAATGTAGGAGGACTTACCTCCCGCTTTACGCTTTCTGGTTACTATGTGCCTTTGGCCAGCCATATTGGTCTACATCATTGTTGCTAGCACTATACATATTAGATAGCTCTGCCTGTACATAGGGCAGCTGCAGGACTAAACCTATAAAATCCTGAAACCTTCCCTTTTCTGGTCTGCACAATTGGTTCATGCCATCTGTGGCTAATATCACTAGGATGATAGCTATTGAAAAGTGCGGAAAAGGGTTAAAAAACCGTGCGGGCGACTCTATTGGTCGCCGGCAGGGGCCTCCTCTGGCATTAACCAATTGGTCTCCCCTGGCCAAGTTGTGGCACCAGGATTTTAAAAGTCTGTATGAGCGACTCTATTGGTCGCCAGCAGAGAGCTCGTCTGCCATCAACCAATGAAGTGCCTGGCCATTGCCAGTCCGGCTCTGGCTCAGAAAAACAGAAATAATTTCTAGACTGATATGCTGCTGTCACTGTAATGCTGACCCCAGGTGTGGGCTGACATCTTCTGACAATTGCCCCCTATTATATGATTCACACAAAACCATGCAGTTCCATTGTGTAATAATCCGATCGCTTTCACTGGGAATAAGCATCGGCTGTACTGGTTTATTTTGGAATCTCAACAAATTCCTTTTATTGTATGATGGTTTGTAATTGAGACGCATTATTTAATTTCCTCGTATTCTTCAGATCGTTTTCTCTGTATCATTTAGCATTCGTTTCTAGGTGATTAAACTGAGCTAATTATGACAGCTGACCCTACTTGCCCCGGAACAACAGGTTTCCTGATGACTATATACAAGCCGAACCCACAACTAGAATCAGTATGAGGTCATCCAGCTCTTACATAACTTCCCGCAAATATATCTTTGGATTATATGAGAAGAGTGTAACTAACGAATCAGCCTCTAGCACACACAAGTACACGAGCGAGGTAGACAGACTCAGAGCACTGTCCTAGTTCCGTGTCTGTAACCGCACGTAGCATTCATTGGACTTTATGTTCAAAAAGCTAAGTGAATCATCTTCTTAATAGTCATAACCACACGCTCTCTATCACAGATCATTGTGTTTCTGTGTGTATGTAAACTTTGTGTGCACTTTATTTCCATAATCCAGTACCATGAATATTTAGTTGGCCAGTCTCCCATTTCGGCCAAATCCTTCTGCTGAAAAGAACCTGTTCTGAGGGTATTACCTTACATCACTCTCTCGTTACACAGGTAACTCACTAGGATTACTGGTTGACTCTTGAGTGCCAAATTCTTATGAGAGAAAAATGAAATACGTTGTGGTTATACATTGTGCTAAGTTAATTGCTGTTGATTCTCGCTAAGAAGCTGTTTATTGCCTCGTTGAACTATAAAATGATGAAATGATGTTTGATGAAATGAGGTTTGAGCACAGATGTACCCAGCAGCGTATTCTGGTCCAGAGAGAAGCGACCGATGAGTTGCCCGCTGGGTTGGTGGGCAGCAGCTCACTGTTCTCAGATCTCCCTTGTAACGGGCGATTAATGAAGCCGAGACGTTTGCTTTTCCTTTTCTTATAACTTAAGGCAGAGAACATGCAGAGCAATGAAATGGACTTTAGTTAGGTCTCGAAGGTCAGCAGGGGGCATGTGTCAACCAAATGTATTCACAATAATGCTTCATTATTTTTTTAATTAATGCTCAAATGTGAACATATATTGTGTTCCTTCCCAAGTGTATGGTTAAATCCATGACTTGTTTTAGAGATTGGCCCCTAACTCTTCTCAAGCAATATATATATATATATATATATATATAATATATATATATATATATATGTAATTAATATAGACCATGGGTATTTAATGGATGTTTTTCAATACATAAGAATACGGTTTAGATCAGGATTAGTTTTATTATTTTAGGGTTTGCGTCCTTTCTATCAACACATATGGAAGTGCAGGGTTAATAATTTAAGCCCTCACCACTTCTGCACATGTATATTTAGTTTTATCTATTTTACTGATGCTTGTTTTTTTACCTGATGCCTGATAATTTAGATGAACTCAACTGCATTTCACAAATGTTGAATTTGAAAGTTGCATCTTGTAACTAAAGAGAGAGCTGTTAATCAAACTACCGTAATATGAAATATTATAATATGAATATAATATTATAATATAATATAATATAATACTTGGCAACATAGGGCTGGAGATCCTGGGGTGGCAGCACCTGAGCAACTCTAATAGGGAGCATTTGGTCTATTGTGCAACTAGCCTCCCTAGTACATTGAAGTTCTAAATGGACCAGTTCGAGAGATAATACTGTGGAGGTCTTTACACAAAAGCTTCTATAGAGATAAAATGGCTGCTTGCTACCATGACAACTATTGTGACATAATCTGACCATAATGCAGGAAAACGTGTGATCTCTGCTAACATTTAGGAATTAGTAACTGTGATGTCACACCCCTGCTCTCTCATAGAAGAATAAATGAATGCAGACATAGGTGTTTCAAATTATTATAAAACATCTATTGTTATTTTATAAAAAAAAAAATCCGCCAATGAGCGTCCATGCACCACTAATCTCATCACCCTTAACTACAATGACAATGAAGGTCATGGGCAGCATATTTGCTGGATAATTGCACTAATTAAACTCAAATTAAGAGGCTTGCAATTTCCTGATAGATCGTATCAACTTTTAGCTAAGATCAAGCAAGTACCTGTGACAGAGGGAAAGCTTGCCCATGTCCCCTGTAAGCATACCTGGGAACTTCTGGGCTACCCGGAGCCTTCCCTTCTGGGACGCAGCAAGGACTGCACACTGACCGCCCGTGATGCGGTCCCTGCTGATGTCGGGGGTGTTCCCACTGACGACGGGGGCGTTTCCACTGACGGCAGCAAGTGAAAAGGTAAAGTGAAAAAGGGCGGGGAGTGGGGCATGTCAAGACCCCGCTCCCGCGACCCGGAGGTTTCGAGTCTTGACCTGGAGAACCGGAGAAGCGGTGCTCACCCGGAAATCTCTGGGTCAAACCCAGAGAGTTCCTAGGTATGCCCTTTTCAGAGACCCTAGAAGATCAGACCCTTTCCAGGCTTTGGTCTAGGATGAAAGGTGCTCCATATACCCCTGTGGGTGTGAAGTGCAGCACCAGAACAATAAGGCGGGCGACACCACCGCCAACAGCCATAGGCCAGGGCATGTTAAGTGTGGGGTGAAATGAAAAAAAGTACAGGCAGGGTCAGGTGTGCAAAGGTGCTCTTATCAGCCCAGACTATGAAGTGGAAAAGGGCCTGACGTAACCACAATCATGTGTCAATCAAGTGCTCAGACAGACCATATCAGGGGATATGAGGCCTCTTCCTTCCCTCCCAGGCCATCTTTATGTAGAGCAACAATTATTTTTTTCAGATCCTCAGAGAGATGCATGAAGTGCCATGTGGAACTTCCAGTGACCAGTATCAGAGTGTGAGAGCGATAACACCAAATTTAACACACCTGCTCCCCATTCACACCTGAGACCTAGTAACACTAACGAGTCACATGACACCGGGGAGGGAAAAAGGCTAATTGGCCTCAATTTGGACATTTTCACTTAGGGGTGTACTCACTTTTGTTGCCAAGGTTTAGACATTAATGGCTGTGTGATGAGTTACTTTAAGGGGACAGCAAATTTACACTGTTATAGAGACTGTACACTGACTACTTTACATTGTAGCACAGCGTCATTTCTTCAGTGTTGTCACATGAAAAGATAATAAATAAATAATAAAATGTTTACAAAAATGTAAGATACTGTACATACAAAAGTCAATATGCAGAAGGAGCTCACTATACAGTATTCCTGTCTATCATGACCATACAGAATATAGTTTGGAAGAAGTCGCAAGAGCACTTAAAAAAAAAATTGCAACTCGACTTCATACGTATTTACTAACCATGAATGTAAGCTAGACCAAAACGTGTTCTCCATTGGGCTCTATCAATTTGAAAATGCTATGAATGTTTTAAGATTAAAGGGACACTCCAATAAAGAGTGCATAGTTGTACTTCTTTAATATGTAAAAAGTAAAGAACACATAGACCTTTAGAAGAGGCTGCAGCTCCAGAGATGAAGCGCACTGCCCTCGCCAATATCCACATCTGGCGGCGGTTACATGAAGCAGCCAACTACTAGGCTATAGTGCTCTTTCAAGTAACTCTGGTGTACCATGCTGTCATGGTCAGGACTACTTGCCAAGCCGTGACGGTGTGGAGGGCGTGGGCATGAAGGGGTTAATACCACCAGGCCTCTGGATTTACTAACTGTCACTCCTTAACAAGGCATAAGTTACACCAAATTAACCCCCAAATCCTGCCTGTATCCCCCCATCTAGTCTGCCATCACTCACGATTTTGATACCGGATATGCGAGAAATCCAAATTAGAATATTTATCTCTCTATATATATATCAACCCACCCTGGGCACGCAACACATATATAT